>CM062817.1:1683404970-1683698691 GCA_031772625.1 Pinus tabuliformis
GGAGTATCTGTTCCATGTAAATTCGAGACTATGTGGTCTCTCACACCCCATAGGATGATCCTCCTATATTTTGTGGTAACTTCTTCAATAGGCTTACTATGAAAGAATATATATTTGAGTATATTACAACACTCCATTATCATCGAGTACAACTTCATCCTATCATTCCAAGACATGAAATTCGATGTTCCCTCTAGCGAATACTCTAATCTCAATCCGATTGAAAGACATTTTCCCGCATAGATAAAATTGCTTCACTGAATCTACAAATCAGAATCTCTAAAGGAGAAGATCTATTGACTAGTTTTTATATGTGGTTTCAGGCTAATACTATTTATAAATTAATAAAAATTTGCTACTACTAATGAATTCAAACTGAAAACAAGAGATTACAAATTTCCTCTACAATTGTGCAGAATGTAAATCACAGTTAGAAATACATGCAATGGAATGCCAACAATAAAAACACAAGAACAAAATTATTTACAGGGGAACCCAATTGGAAAAATCCCCTCCACCACTTTTCATTAATCAAATGAGAATGAGAAACTATTACAATATCTTGCTTTAATCTAGAAGCACACCCTGCACTATAAACCTGTTATCGTGTTGACTGTCTTTCTCTAGCCAACACTTAGGCAATTCAAGTCCCCATATTACTCCTATTTCCTTGAGTAATTGTTGGCTTGATGGGGCCTAACCCAGGTTCAGCTTTAACTGCACCAACCAACAAAACCCTAACTATTGGCCCTTTCGGCTACAACCTGCATAGCGCAAGCTGCAGTATCACTTGAAGCAATATTGGGGGATGCTAGAACTAGGTCTCTGCATCCAGAGGCTTGTGTGATGGTTTCTTGATATCCTTATGGCTTAGATCCACCTTCACGGAATGCTAACCCTTCTGAATAGATAACTACTATAAATCTATCTAAACGAATTTTAGATCTTCACGAAGGTACTTAATTGTACTTATCATGCATAAAGATTACAGATCTACCACTTTCGCGTAGTAACAAGCATTAATTCATATAAAATATATCACAAAGCGAATATACATAAACTTTGCAAAAGTAAATGATAAGACACAGACGCATCAATTTCAGCTTAAAACAGTATTTATTAAGTATAAATGTTCAATTACAGACTTCTTCTCCCTGCGCACTCAACTGCAGGGGCCCACGCACTCAGCCTGTGGACTTACCAAGGTCTTCGCACACTTAGTTGCAGTAGCCTTCCCCTTTCGCCTAAATACTAGAAACAAACCTTTCCTTCCTTAGCACCTTTCCCTTACAATTATTCTTCAACAAACATTAACTTCTAAGACTCGTTACGACTCAACTTTATATAGCATTTGCTTTACAATACCATGGTCTGCAGACCATGGGAGGATCTCAAAACAACTCTATCACCTACCCAACTAAGGGACTAAATCCCCTTTGACTTCTACTAGCTTCGCGCTCCACTTCCACATTTCACGGAGACTTTACATTTATTACAAAAGATATTACAAAATTTTCCCAAACCTTAACAAAATTGATCCCAGGGACCCCATCCCAGCAGCCCCCCAACACAAATTGGGTGACTCGCCCTCAAGTCACTTAATTGGTGCATCTATCTTGTTGTGGAGGTCGCTAAACTCCACCTTCAACACTTGCAAGTCAGCAGTTCCCTGCACTGTGGCCTGCTACACTTCCTCTACGAGCTTCTCTGTTGTAGGACCTTCCATCGCAAAGTGCATTGTCCTTTGTGTCTGCTAGAGTGTATTCAACTTATCTTGGACTGACAGAGTAAGCAGACTTGCTTCCTCTGTCTATGGATATATTATGGCCTTTAAAACGAACTCTTTCCTTTGTAGCTCCTCAATCTGTGTTTGAAGTTAATTTCCTTTTGTCAAGTGAGCGAAGCATTGGACTGGTGCCAATGTGCACATAGTCGCCCTGAGTTCATCAAAATTTTGCTGCATCTCCCGAATATATGTGCCAAGTTTCTACAGGTTTGGGTCCTCCTGCAGAGTCCTCCATAGTTCCATTGCCTGCTCGAAGATCAATGTGTATCCTGTGACTGTTGCATCCAAAGTGGCCATGCTCTCTCTGATGGCCACTTTGCGCTACTCTTGGACTTCTGGCAGAGTGGTTGACTACAATTTCAACTCGAGCTCTGAGATCTTCATGTGGAACTCAAATGTTACTCAGCTTATCTCATCCTTTGATTCTCTGACTCTGACATCTAACTTCCGAATCTTCACTGCTGTTGCTACATATTTTGGAATGTGAAGTTTTGGCAGCATTTGACATGCCTGTGTAATTGCTGCCTCCAAGCTCTGGCTTCACGTGGCTAGTTCTTCCTTTCCCTTTAGTGCCTGAGCCTTTTCTGCGAAAATATCCTCATTGTTCATCTTTACCTCACTGATAACTGATAGTGTATGCTTCTCCCTGATACCGAGCTCATCTGATACCCCTTGATGAAGTGCATGGAGGGTATGAATAGGCAACGCGACTAAGTTGACACCCACATCCTTGATTTATCTGAGATGGGTGTTTGCTTCATCTGCCTCTATGCGCAGTGATCCCTCCGGTAATGGGATGACCCTGAGGTCTAGAGTTTCATTTGGTTTCCATCACAGTCATGCTCGCTTGCTGCAGGCTCGCTTGAATCCCACTCACCTATCCCATGCTCGCTTGAAGTCGACTTGTTTGAATCTGTGAGTTGTGCAGATCCTTTTGCACGCTCCTCAATGTCTGCATGTACTACTGTTCGAACTATTTCCAAAACTCCGTCGTTATGTCGTGGGCCTTGTCTCCGATCTCATCCAAGTCCCCCTCAGTGAGGACCATTGGATCTGCATGTACATGCTTGTCCAATTTTTGCCTCTTCCTAGGTCTGGAAGTGGTCTCCTTCTGGTGCTTTGTGATTCTGAAAGGAGTGCTCTGCTCCTCACCACCATCTCCTTCCTCCTCGGATCCTTCCTTGTTCGCAGTATGTTGAGGGGCAGACTCCTCTACCTCCACTATGGCCTCCATCGCACCGTGCTCCTTGTTAGAAGCAACTTCCTTCTTTTTCTGTGTTTCTTTTTCTTGGGTTGTTGCTTGTTCAGCCTATTTCTTTTTCTGCGTTGCTTTCTCTCGAGCGACAACCAACTCAACTTCCTTTTGCTTCTACACTATTTTTGCCTACGCAGAGGAGATTTCTTTGCCTGTGCTTGTTCGTGCGCTGAGATCTGAAGGTTGCTGCCACTCACCTGGCCATTTTCCCACAATCTCCCGCACATCGCCTCATTGACTAGGTATGTTAACTTGTACCATACTTTCTTAGGATCTCATCTCGTGTGGATGGATACATTGTGAAAATCCACTTTAAACTCTGCGTAGGCCTCCAACTACTCAAACAGGGTAGGTGACAGCCTCGGCCTCTGGCTGATCACCATGTGGAGGTCCATCTCGACCAACACCAAGAATATCTTCGTCTCCATGACCCTCTCCGGATCCTTTGTAGCCCACAGCGAAGTGAACTTCGTGGCCTCAGGTAAATCAACATCCTGTTGAGAGAACTGACTGTCTTCTAGAAGTCTCCACACAACTAGGGCAATTAACAACAACAACCAGGCATAGTGGAATGCCTTGTCGTCGTCTTTTGCTTCACGAAAATTCAACAGAAACTCTTTGCAAAGATACTGCGCCCCCTTTGC
Organism: Pinus tabuliformis; assembly: GCA_031772625.1. Lineage (NCBI taxonomy): Eukaryota > Viridiplantae > Streptophyta > Pinopsida > Pinales > Pinaceae > Pinus > Pinus tabuliformis. Next base: position 1,683,408,656 of record CM062817.1, read on the forward strand.
GCATTGTACAGCCAATGAAATGATTAGCGCTGACATCTCATCCATGCAACACTTTCTCATGACCTTGCAAGCCAAAATATGGGTGGATAACTACACACCTTATCTATGGTGGAACAGATAGAGTATCCGTGTGACTTCTTCACTAAGCCAAACTCGTTCTTAATTCTATCTGTGAGTTGTTTTTCTTTAATCTTGCCTCCCAACTCCTTGGTGGGATCCACCCCTTGGTAGGGAAACTTGGTGATATGGTGGATCATCATATCTGTGATGGGGATGGGCTCTTCCAACCAAATACTCCCATTATGAACCAGTGTAAGAAATTGGCATACGCACACTGTGTTGATAGTGGTTCTACTAAAATGTGGTACCCATAGCATATTTAGCAACCTAGCCTTCTCAACCCTCATAACCCACTTCATGGGTTCCCATCGCGTGACTCCGGTCTCCTCATAGTATATATTCTCCAAATATTTGTTTGTCACCAAATGTAGGAATTTCTCGTGATCAACTAGATCTCAAATCCTCCATTTTGAGTGCGGGAATGCGCCCTAAGAGTGTGCCTTCAAATGGCACTTTCTTTGGAAATAGAGGTGTAGAGACTGTGAATTTAGCGTTATCGGGATCCTTGGGTACCTTCTCTTTTCCCTTTCACAGAGGGATATACTTCGGGAGCCTAGTGATAGGCTCTCCCACCTCGGCATCCAACTATTCAACCCCTTCACGAATCTCATCTTCGTCAAGATCCATAGGTTTGCGTGGTTGTTTTGACTTGTCCATCTTCCCTTTCTATTGAACCTCAGTAGGGTTCTTCCTCTATGACTGCCTCACTAGAATAAACTGTGGTTTATTCTGTTTCTCCTTAGCAGCAGATGGTTTAGGCCTAGGTGACCTTGACGCCGTAGACATAGACGGTGTAGCTTCCATTGCTGATGCAATTTCAGGGGTTGCAGCTTCAGATACAACGACTTCTACAGGATCAGTCATTTTCTCATGGATGATCTTATGGCTCCAATCAGGAAAATTTGCGAACTCTGACTGTGAAAGAATTTCCTCCCAATCTTCTTGGTTCATAGACTTAAGGCAAGAAAATTCACAAGTGATTTTCAAAAGGCAAAGTGTTCTACTGTAGGTCAACATGTCAGATTTATAGGTGATTTCAAATTCAAATTTGACCATTCCCTCCAATTTCTGATAATAAATGCATCTTTGGCGGAAAATTGATAAATATTTGCGCCATAAATGCAACCTACCCAATCCTCCTAACGGTATTTTCACCATCCATTCAGCTACAGTGCATCCAACGACTATTTTTAGACTCATCTATGTCACAACTCTCTTGGGGCAGTTCCTCCTTGCGCACTTCTAGCTTCCCTCGCGCAACCCCCTTACTTCATTTTCCCAGTCTTTGGGCAGTGTAGTTTATAGTCCCGTACTTCCTTGCAGCTACCTAGAGTACTAATATTGTCCAACCACCATGTAGTCATTACGTAAGGAAGGATCCCCTTGATATAAATTCAGTCGACTTGCGATTGTTTCATTCTCCGAAATATTACCCATTCAGCTTACGAGCTAAACTGCGTCACCATCTGTAATTTCCTTGATGACATAGGGTCGCAACCAGTGCATTTGAAACTTCCTAGGGAACTTTGTGATCTTTCTATCATAAAGTAAGACCAAATAATTCACTTCTAAGGTGCACAACTTAATATGTTGATCATGCCATGCCTTTTCACGCTCCTTTTGCACCTGTTGGTGAAATCATACTAAACAATTGTCTTCCTCTAACTCCAACAACTGCGTGAGGTGCTCCTCCATAGTCTCGCGGTCTGCCATATCAGTCAATGTTGTAATTCGCAAACTCAGCAGAATATACTCCATGGGAATCACAGTCTCTATCTCATAGACCAACCTGAACGAGGTTTGTCCTGTCAACTTCTTACACATCGTCCTACATTGATCAGGTGCTCATAATTTAGCTCAAAAATAAAAGTTCTCAAAATCACTCAAAATCTGAATGACCACGTCTGTCTCGGTGATACAATCCAATGCAACTTGTTTCACTCAAAACCGAGTTCGTATGAGGAAGATATCGTGTTCTGTCCACTTTGCCAAACAGACGATTTTTTGCAAAAAAAAAGTACAGTCGTTGCACAGTCAACAGTCCGTACTGCTGATCTGGCAAGTGACTGGGTAGTTCAATGAATTGGTCAATGTCCTATCATGATTCACCAAGTGTCATGTTTTTATTGGTCTGCAGATTGGTGAAGTGGCATGTTTTAACTAGTCAGAGGTGGACCAATGAGGAGGGGACAAGTGGCAAGCCCGGAGGCCACCACGTGTCCCTCCCTGAAGGACCAGTGTCAATGGCACAGTGGAAAAATTTTGGGCAGGTTGGCAGAGTCAAACCCATGACCATGCCTGAATAAATTGCAAGTTCCACCATTACACCACCGCGTTGTGACATAATAGTCAATGCTCACATATCGTAAATATTATGTTAACACATGGCGGTTTGGGGGAGGAGGAAGCAAGCCCGCAGGCCAACCCCCTCCCATGTGAACACTACCATCTGGCAGCTATGGTTTGCGGTTCACCAAAAATCACCAAACTTAACCGTAGCATTACCCACAACATGTGTCCACTACCACTTAAACTGCATGCTAATGGTTTCCCATTAAACATGTGGTATTAGCGCTAACCACTAGTTTATTGTTAATTAATCTCTGTTATCCACTAATTAACCCACATTTAAGTTGGCAAAAATATCGGTGGTCCTCCAAACTCAGTGGTAACTCCAATTTTAGTGGAGTTAATTGGAGTTCCTCCAGTTTTAGTGGAGTTTTACTAGGAGAAACATTTTTTGCCATAACTTTTGCAAAATTCAACCAAATTGGGATCAGGAATAGGTGTTCCTAGATGATTTTTATGTTTTGAGCATATTGAAGCAGGTTTCAGGAGTAGTAGATCATGGTAAACATCACTTTTTCCATTATTGAACTAATACAAAGGCCCAAGCCATGGAAGCTGGACCAAGGAGATGTAGCCCAGGCGGTGAACCCCTTCATAAAAGCACTGTGTTAAGTGTTCATTTCGATGGTTTTCTGTACATTTGATTGCTACTATTCAACACTTGTTTTTCATGCTATTTTGCTCATGAATTTAACATTCAACTTGATAACTTTACCTGTTATCATTCACATACACTATAAGGAAACCTATGCACATGAAGCAAAAGATAAGCATTTGTTTTTAAATCTGAATTTGAAATTAGCAGAACAAAAATAAAATTCAACAACAGATCAAGTTGGTATCAGAGAAAAGGTTATTTTCTTGATTGCTTGAGTTTTGTGCAAGTAGGGTTTTAATGGTTGCAAATTTGTGATGCTTGCAAGAAATTGTTGGTTGCAACTCCTAAGGTAATGCCCAGAAGAAGGAGAGACACAAGGCCACAATCTCTAGCCAAAGTTTCAATCCCAGCTGCATGTGAAGCACCTCAAGTTTTACCTTCAATTGCGATTGAGGAGGTACAAGCAGTACCAGAAGCTGAGCTTGAATCCAAAGCCATCATGTCTCGAGCAAGAGAGACTAAAGGTATTTTAGAAGAGGAAGCATTCAAGAAAGCTTTCTATGACTTAACTAATGTAGTTAGATTCCTCTATGAAGAGAGGAATACTAGAATGGTTGGAGAGATTTCTAAGTCCCCACATGGAGAGGGAAGCTCAGGAGATAAAAAATATGAAAAGAAGGATTGAAAGGGTAATGGAGGAAATCCTCCTCCATCTTCACAATCTTCATCTTCCTCATCATCTTCATCATCCTCAGCATCTCAAACAACATCATCTTCCACTTCCACCACAAAAAATGTTCTTTACTCATTAAAAAACCCAAGAGGAAAAACTCCCTTACTCAAAGTTTGACATTAAGTTTGAACTTCCATGTATAATGGAGAAGTCAATGAAGAAAAGTTAGCAGAATTGGATTTCGATAATGGGTGGGTTTTATACAGAATTCAGAACCTTCATAGAAGATGAAATAAGATCCATTGGGCTTACTAAGGCTTTGAAGGAGGCAACCATTACTGATGGTTGGGAAGAAAATTGACCCAAGAGGAAACGTGAATGAAACTCACTATTGGAAATTGCATCCCGAACTAAGGCCTAAGAAACCAAACAATAAGGGAAAACAAAAGACGACAGTTATCACACAACATGATCTTGGATCAAATTCTAGTCATGAGACCAAGATTTCATCCATGGTCGCAAAAGGAAAATAAGTTATTGCAAGCACTCTTTCCTCACATAGTCACAACAACACTCCAAATGAAGAATGAAGAATAGAATTGTTCCATGTAAGGGTAATTTCAAATCATACAAAGATTGATGCATTATTTGATAGTGGGTCACAATCAAACTTAATTTCAGGAGACTTGATCAAAAAGCTTTACCTTGAAATTATAACTCATCACAAGCCATATCCCTTGGGTTGGATAGTCAATAATGAAAATTTACAGGTTACAAGGAAATTCTTGTTCAGGTTTGCCATTACTGGAAAATTCATTGATGAAGTTGAGTTAGATGTAGTTCCACTTGACATCTCATGAATCATTTTGGGAAGTCCTTATTTGTATGATAGGAAAGTAGTATTTTATCACCATGAAAAAAAATATATGTTGCTCAAGAATGGAGTGGAGTATATTGTGAGAGCCCATCCCAAAAAGTTAAACACTTCTTTGGTTAATGCAGGGCAGATGAAGAGACTAGTAAATGCAAGTAAAAATTTTGTGCTTCTCATGATCAAGAAAAAGAATGATATTGATTATGAATCTTTTGAAGGTTGTGATGAAAAATTAAAATTTGATTTGTCTGATGTGGTAAGTAAGCATGGGAAGATGTTTCAGTAACCAAAGGGGTTACCTCCCAAGAGGGGAATTCAACATGAGATATAGCTACAACAGGATGTTCCACTTCCAAACATTAGCATGTATCACATGTCGATTATGGAGAGCATGGAAATCAAGAAGAAAATTCAAGAATTTCTGAACAAAGGTATCATATACCCATCTACTTCTCCATGTGGTTCACCCATTGTCTTGGTGCCAAAGAATGACAGGACTTGGCACATGTGTGTGGATTTCCGTGCGCTGAACCAAATAACGGTAAAGAATCGTTATCCACTCCCAAGAATTGATGATTTTCTTGATCAATTGAGGTATGAAAAGTATTTTACTAAGTTAGACTTACGAAGTGGTTATCATCAAGTTAGAATAGCTGAAGGGGACATTTGGAAAACCTCATTTAAAACTAAACAAGGATTGTTTGAGTGGCTTGTTATGCCTTTCGGTCTTACAAATGCTCCAGCTACTTTCATGAGAGTTATGAATGATGTATTGAGACCATTTCTAGATGATTTTTTCATCGTTTACTTAGATGATATTCTCATATTCATCAAATCCAGAGATGAACATGTCATGCATGTTAACAAAGTACTTGATGTCTTGAAAAAAGAACAGTTGTCTTTAAAGATGTCAAAGTGTGAATTTGGCAAGACTTATTTAGTGTATTTGAGAAACATTGTTGGAGGAGGTGAGCTGAAGATAGACCCATCTAAGGCTGAGGTCATTGTGAATTGGCCCAAGCCCAATACAGTTACAAAGGTAAGAAGCTTTCTAGGGGTGACACAATATTGGAGGAAATTTATTGCTAATTTTTCTTCCATAACATCTCCACTACGTGCATTGACTAGTGTCAAGAAAGTCTTCCATTGGGGAGATGTACAACAGAAAGCATTTGATGCTTTAAAGCAAAAGATCAATTCAACACTGGTATTAGCTCTTCCAGATCTTAGACAACCGTTCGAGATTCAAACGGATGCTAGTGATTATGCCATGGGATCAGTTCTTATGCAACATGGTAAGCCCATTTCATTTCGTTTTGAAATTTTTAATGGAGTTGTGACTAACTATCCCACTTATGACAAAGAAATTTACGCATTAGCACAAAGTGTCAATAAATGGAAATACTACTTGATGGGGAACAAGACCATTATCCATACCGACCATCAAGTATTGCAGTACTTACAGTCACAATCAAAGTTGCAGCAAACGCAACACTTCAGATGGATGGGTTTTCTACAACAGTTTCATTTGGTTACCAAGTACAAAAAGGGAATCTACAATAAGGCAGCTGATATGATTTATAGGCATATTGTAAATTCATCTATTTTACTCAAGCACAATTTCGTTTTACATGAAAGTTACATTGAGAAATATGCATATGACAATGACTTTCAAGATGTGTATGCACGCTTGAGCCAAGGTAACCAAATTGAAGAGTTAGATTACCATGTACATAACAGTTTGTTGTATCACTTGGGCAAGTTATGTATTCCACAGGGAGAAAGAAACAATATCATAAGGGAGGCGCACACTTCAATGATTGATGGACACTTTGGTGTAGGCAAGATAGTAGCGAATCTCCAAAGGTATTGTTATTGGCCACATATGTTTGATAATGTATCTCGTTTCATTAGAGGATGTTATTTGTGTGCAACAAGTAAGCCTAGCGATAGGAAACTAGGATTTTACACTCCACTTCTGGTACCTTCACGTCCATGGTAGAGTATCTCAATGGATTTTGCAGGAGGTCTTCCATTGTCGAGGAAAGGTCATAATTACTTGTATCTAGTTGTAGACAAGTTCAGCAAGATGTGTATTCTAACACCATGTAAAAAGAAATTACGGCTGAACAAATAACTCATCTTTTCTTTCAAAATATTTGGGTTCATTTTGGTCTTCCTACATCCATTGTAAGTGATCGAGATTCTTGATTTGTTGGAAATTTTTGGTCAAATTTGTGGGATATGATGGAAACTAAGTTGAAGAAGAGTACAACCTTTCATCCACAAACAGATGGAAAAACCAAGGTGGTCAATAGGGCATTCATTCATCTTCTTAGAGGATATTGCAGCAAACATCCCAAGTTGTGGGATGAACAGTTGCATTACATACAACATGCATACAACAAGGTAAATCACTCTTCCACAAACAGATCACCATTTGAGGCATGTTTTGGGTACTTGCCAAGATCGCCATTGGACTTCATCTTTGAGAAATATGTCGCCATCTATGGTCATAGCGACATCGATAAGGGAAGGAAGTTCATAGAGAAAATTTTGTTGATACATCACACAGTGCAAGAACAACTTGAAAAGAGTCAGAGCAGCTACAAGGCAAGACATGACAAACATCGTGTCGATCATAAATTTCAAGTTGGAGATGAAGTTTGGTTATATATTAGAAAAGAGAGACTTCAAAGGGAAGGTAAAAAGTTGAAGCCAATCCATTATGGTCCTTTTAAAATTCTAGAAAATATTGGTAACAATGCATTTAAGCTAGATTTTCCTCCTTATATGCAAATATACAATGTTGTTAATGTTGAGAATTTGAGATTGTTTGAGACTCCTTTGATTGATGATCAAGGAGAGCATATTCAGCTACCATCAATAGATGATTTATTGCCAAAATATCTTGATGAACTTCAGCAAGATCTCATACTTGACAAAAGAACCAAAACTTCGAAGAGAGGGAATGTTGAATACCTTAGAGTGGGACTCAAGGGACAAAAACCTTCTAAGGCCAAATGGTTGAACATCAAGAAGGTGAGGGAGTTGTATTCTCACATGTTGAACAATTGATAGTATCTTTTGGGGTCCAAAAGGCTTCTAGTGGGGAGGAATGATCAGGTGCTCAGTATTTAGCTCAAAAATAAAAGTTCTCAGAATCGCTTGAAACATGAACGACCGTATCTGTCTCGATGATACAATCCCAATGTAACTCGTTTCACTCAAAACCAAGTTCATAGGAGGAAGATATCAAGTTTTGCCCACTTTGCCAAATAGAGGAATTTTTGCAAAAAAAAGTACAGTCACTGCACAGTCAACAGTGTGTACTACTGACATGGTAGGTGACTGAGAAGGTCAACGAATTGGTCAATGTCCAATTAGGTTTCACCAAGTTTCATGTTTTTATTTGTTTGCAGGTTGGTGATGTGGCATGTTTTTACTAGTCGGAGGTGGGCCAATGAGGAGGGGAAAAGTGGCAAGCCCGAAGGCCGCCACGTGTCCCTCTCCAAAGGACTGGTGTCAATGTTGCAGTGGAAAACTTTTGGGTACGTTAGCAGAGTCAAACCTACAACCTTTCCTGAATAAACTCCAAGTTCCACCATTACATCATCGTGTTGTGACTTAATAGTCAATGGTTGCATATTGTAAATATTGTGTTATCACTTGGTGGTTTAGGGGAGGAGGGGGCCAGCCTGTAGGCCAACCCCCTCCCATGTGAAAACCACCATCCGGAAGCTACAATTTATGGTTAACCAAAAACTACCAAACTTAATTGTAGCATTACCCACAACATGTGTCCACTACCCCTTAAACTATTTGCTAATGATTTAAATGCTAGTAAACCCACGGTATTAGTGTTAACCACCAGTTTATGGTTAATTAATCTTCGTTATTCACTAATTAACCCGCAGTTAAGTTGGTAGAAAAATTGGTCATCCTCCAAATTTGGCGTTAACTCCAATTTTAGTGGAGTTACTTAGAGTTCCCCCAGTTTTAGTGGAGTTTTACTAGGAGAAACAGTTTTTGCAATAACTTTTGCAAAACTCAACCAAATTGGGATAAGGAAAAGGTGTTCCTAGATGATTTTGACGTTATGAGCACATTGAAGTAGGTTTTAGTAGCATTGTAAACATCACTTTTTCCATTATTTAGCTAATACAGAGGCCCAAGCCATGGAATCTGGACCAAGGAGATGTAGCCTAAGAGGGGTGAACTCCTTCATCAAAACAATATGTTAAGTGTTCATTTTGATGGTTTGTTGTACATTTGATTTCTGTTATTCAGTACTTGTTTTTCATGCTATTTTTCTCATGAATTTAACATTCAACTTGGTAAATTTACATATTATCATTCACATACACCATAATGAAACCTATGCACATGAAGCAAAAGATAAGCGTTTTTTTTTAAATTTGAAGTTGAAATTAGCACAACAAAACCAACATTCAACGACAAATCAAGTTGGTATCAGAGCAAAGGTTATTTGCTTGATTGCTTGAGTTTTGTGCAAGTAGAGTTTTAATGGTCGCCAATTTGTGATGCTTACAAGGTTAAAGTTGCAGAGAGGAGAAGGGAAACTGTTGTTTGCAACTCCTAAGATAATGACCAGAAGAAGGAGAGCCACAATTTCACAATCTCCACCCAAAGTTTCAATCCCAGCAGCACTTGAAGCACCTCAAGCTTTACCTTAAATTGAGTTGAGGAGGTACAAGCAGTACCAAAAGCTGAGCTTGAATCCAAAGCGATCATGTCTCAAGCAAGAGAGACTAAAGGTATTTCAGAAGAGGAAGCATTCAAGAAATATTTCTATGACTTAACTGACATGGATAGAGTCCTCTATGAAGAGATGAATACTAGAATGGCTAGAGAGAGTTCTAAGCCCCCACATGGAGAGGGAAGTTTAGGAGATAAAAAAGATGAAAAGAAGGATTCAAATGGTAATGGAGGAAAGCCTCCTCCATCTCCACCATCTTCATCTTCATCATCCTCAACATATCAAACAACATCATCTTCCACTTCCACCACAAAAATTGTTCATACTCATTCAAAAACCCCAAAGGAAAAAACTGCCTTACTCAAATTGGACATTAAGTTTGAACTTCCCATGTACAATGGAGAGGTCAATGCAGAAAAGTTAGACAACTAGATTTGACAATTGGAGGTTTATTGCAGAATTCAGAACCTTCAAGAAGATGCAATAAGATCCAGTTGGCTTCACTGAGGCTAGAAGGAGCAACATTAGTCTGGTGGGAAGCAAAGACTCAAGAGGAAATGCGATTTCATAGTAAGATATACATTTCTTGGGTTGAATTTATTTCTGAAATTAAAATACATTTTTATCCTTTAGCCTATATGCAAAATTCCATTATGAGTTGGCAAAATTTTAGGCAACTTAAGGGCCAAAAAATTCAAGACTATACCCAAGAGTTTAGGAAGAGGGCTTTGTTGTTAGGAGTAAACTTGAATTCCCAAGATACACTGTAGAAATATATTGGGGGTTTACGTTTCTACTTAAAACATACTATCCTTATGTTCAATCCAAGTAATTTGGATGAAGTATGCGTGCAAGCCATGCACCTTGAAGCAAGAGGAAAGAACATTCAGGAAGAGGGTAGTAAGAAGAATACATTCAAGGGTAAGGAGAAAGAGAAGGGTGGAAAATGGAAGGGAAAGAAGAATGCAAGTGTGAAGAAAGAAGGGGAGAAAACTATATGCCAACATTGTTCCAAAGCGGGGCATGAAGAAACCCACTGTTGTAAATTACATCCCGAACTAAGGTCTAAGAAACCAAACAACAAGGGAAAACAAAAGACGACAGCTACAACACAACATGATCTTGGATCAGATTCTAGTGATGAGACCAAGATTTTAGCCATGGTCACAAATGGAAAAGAAGCTATTGCAAGCACTAGTTCCTCACATAGTCACAACAACATTCCAAATCAAGAATCAAGAATAGAATTGTTCCATGTAAGCGTAATTTCAAATAATAAATATTGATGCATTATTTGATAGTGGGTCACAATAAAAATTAATTTTAGAAGACTTCGTCAAAAATATAACCTTGAAACTATACCTCATAACAAGCCATATCCCTTGGTTTGGATAGTCAATAATGAAAATTTACAGGTTACAAGGAAATGCTTATTCAGGTTTTCCATTATTGAAAAATTCATTGATGAAGTTGAGTTAGATGTAGTTCCACTTGACATCTCAGGAATAATTTTGGGAAGTCCTTATTTGTATGATAGGAAAGAAGTATTTTATTGCCATGAAAACAAATATCTATTGCTCAAGAATGAAGTAGAGTATATTGTGAGAGCCCATTGCAAAAATTTAAACATCTCTTTAGTTAATGCAGGGTAGATGAAGAGACTAGTAAATGCAAGTAAAAATTTTGTGCTTCTCGTGATCAAGAAAAAGAATGATATTGATTATGAATCTTTTAAAGGTTGTGATGACAAATTAAAATCTGATTTGTTTGATGTGGTAAGCAAGCATGGCAAGATGTTTTAGTAACCAAAAGGGTTACCTCCCAAGAGGGGAATTCAACATGAGATACAGTTGTAGTAGAATGTTCCACTTCCAAACATTGGCATGTATCGCATGTTGATTATGGATAGCATGGAAATCAAGAAGAAAATTCAAGAATTTCTGAACAAAGGTATCATATGCCCATCTACTTTGCCATGTGGTTCATCCATTGTCTTGGTGCCAAAGAAGGACAGGACTTGACGCATGTGTGTGGATTTCCGTGCACTGAACTAAATAATGGTAAAGAATCATTATCCACTCCCAAGAATTGATGATTTTCTTGATGAATTGAGGTATGCAAAGTATTTCACTAAGTTAGACTTATTAAGTGGTTATCATCAAGTTAGAATAGCTGAAGAGGACATTTGAAAAACCACATTTAAAACTAAGCAAGGAGTGTTTGAGTGGCTTGTTATGCCTTTTGGTCTTACAAATGCTCTAGCTACTTTCATGAGAGTTATGAATGATGTATTGAGACCATTTCTAGATGACTTTGTCATTGTTTAATTAGATGATATTCTCATATTCAGGAAATCCAGAGATGAACATGTCGTGCATGTGAACAAAGTACTTGATGTCTTGAGAAAATAACAATTGTTTTTAAAGATGTCAAAGTGTGAATTTGGCAAGACTTCTTTAGTGTATTTGGGACACATTGTTGGATGAGGTGAGTTGAAGATAGACCCCTCTAAGATTGATGTCATTGTGAATTGGCCCAAGCCCAATACAGTTGCAGAGGTAAGAAGCTTTCTAGGGGCCACAAAATATTGGAGGAAATTCATCGAGCATCATGGCAATAGTTTCATTTAGAAAGTGTGTACCGTTATCACTCATCAGTATCTTAGGACACCCAAACCTTGTCAAGACATACTCAAATAGGAACTTTGTGGCTGTACCTACGCTACAGTCCTTCACTGGTTGTGCTTCTTCCCATATTGTGAAATACTTCATCCAGTAATAATGTACTGCGCTCCCACCTTTTTCCCTGGTGGTTGTATTGGACCCAAAAAGTCAATCGCCCATTTCTCAAACACCTATAATAAAATATGAGGATTTAAGGGTAATTCATCCCTTCGCGATGGATTTCGTGTCCTCTGACATGCATCGCATGCCCTACAATATGCCTTAGAATCCTTATGCACTGTTGGCCACCATAATCTTACGCGCAGAATCTTCTGCGCAGTTGCTCTGCCTGCATAGTGTCCTCTCTCCACTCCTCCATGTGCTTCAGTAAGGATGCTAGAGCATTCGAACTCTGAAACATACCGATGTAGTATTTCATCAATGCCCATATTATATAAGTATCCCGCAATCACAGAAAAGTCAGCAGCTCGAACCACCCACTCCTTTTTCTCCTCTATTGAGTATCCTTCTGAGGCTGTTCCAGTAGTGAAAAACAAGATTATATCAACAAAATAATCATCCGCGATTCATATAGCGAAGAGTTTCGCATTCGAAAACCCTTCCTCCAAATTAGTAGGTTCTTTGCCTGTCTCAATTCTAGATAGATGATCCAGTCCCGCATTCAACCGTCCAGGCTTCACAATCACTTCAAAGTCATATTCTTGAAAGAGAAATAACCACCCACAAATCTTCCCCCCAACACACGCTTGTTGACTAGGTACTTGAGAGCAGAATGATACGTATACATTTTGAAATGCACGCCTAATAGGTAATGTCAAAACTTCTGTTGCGCGTAGACCATTGCCAGTCCTTTGCGTTCTATAGTTGAATAGTTCTTCTTGGCCTTTGACAGTTTCCTGTGCATGAATACTATAGGGTGATCTATCGCGCTTTCTCCTGGCTGGGTCAATACCATACCCAACGTATTATAGGAGGCATCCACATGCACATCGAACTCTTTCTTCCAGTTCGGGAACACCAAAATGGGCGCAGTCACCATCCTTTCCTTTAAAATGTCCAAACTGCGTTGACACTCTTCATCACAACAAAAATTCACATCCTTCTTCAGTAATTTCTCCATAGGCATAGTTATTTGTGCAGAAGCCTTGATAAACTTTCTATAGTATCCAGTGTGACCCAATGTTGCGCGCAACTACTTTAATTTCTTTAGAGTTCTAAATTGGCAATCACTGTTATCTTCACAGGGTCTACCATTAGTCCTTTCTTACATACCACATGGCCTAGAAATATCCCATAAGGCATGCAAAAGATACATTTCTTCAAGTTTAGAGCAATTTGGTATCTGCGACAAGTATCCAACATAAGGCGCAGACTTGCAACGTGGCACTTTACCAATCCAAACACAGTCCAGTCATCAAAATACACTTCTAATAATTTATGGATGAATTCTTTGAACGTTGTAATTACAACCCTTGAAAAGATTTGGGCACATTTTTCAGTCTGAATGGGATCACTATGTACTAGAAGCATCCCCACTCCATCGCAAAGGTCATCTTGCTGCGATCCTGTGGTGCAATCTTAATCTGATGGTACCCTGAGAACCCATCACTAAATGAATAAGCTTCTTTTCCTCCAACATCCTCCAACACTTCATTTGTAAATGGTGTTGGAAATGGGTAATGAACACATGCATCATTGAGCTTTCTCAGGTCTACGCATATTCTTATTTCACCTTGCTGCTTCTTCTCTCTCACGATTATTCAAACTCACTACCTTCTATTATGGAAACAACACCATTTGTTGGCTTGATGGGGCCTGACCCAGGTTCAGCTTTAACTGTGCCAACCAAAGAAACCATAACTATTGGCCCTTTCAGTAACAACCTACATAGCGCAAGGTACAATCTCACCCGAAGCTGTATTGGGGGATGCTAGAACCAAGTTTCTACATCGAGAGGCCTCTATGATGGTTTGCTGATATCCTTATGACTTAGATCTACCTTCGCGCAAATCTAACCCTTCCGAATAGATAACTACTGTAAATTTATCTAAACGACTATTAAATCTTCGTGAATGTACTTAGTTGTACTTATCATGCATAAATATTACAGATCTGTGACTTTTGTGTAGTAACAAACATTAATTCATATAAAATATATCACAGAGCGAAGATACATAAACTTTGCAGACATAGACACATCAATTTCGGCCCAAAACAGTCTTTATTAAGTATAAATGTTCAATTGCAGACTTCTTCTCCGTGTGCACTCAGTTGTGGGGGCCTGCGCACTTACCAAGGTCTCCGTGCACTCAGTTGCAGGAGCCTTCTCTTTTTTCCTAAGTACAGGCAACAAACCTTTCCTGCCTTAGCACCTTTCCCTTACAATGATTTTCACGAAAATTTAACTTCTAGGACTCTCTATGACTCAAATTTATATAGCATTTTCTTTACAATACCATGATCTCCAGACCATGGGTGGGTCTCAAAAAAACTCTATCACCTACCCAACTAATGGACTAAATCCCCTTTGACTTCTACTAGCTTCGCACTCCGCTTCCACATTTTGCGGAGACTTTACATTTATTACAAAAGATATTACAAAATTTGCCCAAAACATAACAAAATTGACCCAAGGACCCCATGCCAACAACAATTTAGGAGAAATTGAGCTCCTAAACAACAACAAAATTCCCTATTTCCTTGTGCAATTCCCAAGGAATTGATCACCATCTTAATTACCAAACATGTATACTCAACTAGTATACAATTGATAATTACAATGTGCCTTTTCCTCCACTCTAGCTAGCCAAATTGAATTCCATGGATGTCTGGGCTATTTTTCGATGACTGACTAGTTTAATTGAGAGATCACTAAGTTAACAACAGTTCTACTACTCAAATGACCTTCAAATGATTCAATTAATTACTTGAGCTCAGTTAACTAAGTTCAACTAAAAATAACTAAACTAGAGTGCTAAATTTTATCAATCACTACATGCACAACTCTACTTCTAGTCTATAACATGAATTTATTGAGTTAACTAGTAGGCCAAGCTATGCCACACAAGTTAACTACCATCCAAGTCACCGTGCTGATGTGGAAAAGCGAATCACTCAATGTGACTGAGGAAAAAGTCAATGCCTTTCTTGCTACAATTTCTAACATTGTGTATGGGAATAATTTTTCTAGATTTTGCTTTTTTTATCATTTTGGCATGGACAAAATCTATGCTTATTGATACATGAGAGTATATGTTTTAGACTATGATTATATATACATATTAGGCATCTTAGTTTTTCATACTGCGATAATCTCGGGTTGTTCCCGACTCTTATGTAGAGATGTTGGATCATGTTATGGTTTTTTTGTTGGGTGAATAGTAAATTATGATGAATTTTGGAAATATGTATTGGTTACTTCATTTTTAATAGGAATTTTTAGTTTTTTTTCTCTCTTGAAACCAAAAAAAAGAAAAGCCAAAAAAGTTATATTGCTACATTTATTGTGGTTCAATTCAATAAACCCGACGTAGGCGATTTAAGCTCCTCCATAATGACATTTTATAAAGATTATCTATTTAAAACGTTAATGAATTTTTTATTTTCGTTGAAGTTTGATGGAGCAAAAAATCTAATCACATTCTTTTTCGTCGAAGAAAAAGTTTTTGAAGCCTTTTAATTGTCTAAATATTTTTCCCAAAATTCTACATAGGTGCAGAGATTCACAAACATTATAAAACAGAAAGCTACTCAGAACTTAATTGGCACCAAACATTTTAGTTAGAATTTCCCTTGAATCATCAGCCACAAAATAATTTCTTCCCCACTTCCCTTGTCCTTGGGAATTAGTCCCCACTCGCTCTCGATCACAATATTTTTTTCAGAAGAAAAAAACAGAACATCCTTCATTAATTAGAGGGTGTTTACAGTATCAAAGACCTTAACCCAGAGAGTCATATTCACCTACAATCATACAGGAATTTCAGCCAAAAATAACTCGCCCAAACAGTGACCAAATTCAATGAAGTACAAAGAAGGACTAGAAGAAAACCACTGTTATCCGAAAAATTCAAGGCCTAGGACCACATGCAAGCAGTCCAAGATAATAAATGTATTCTTGAAAGAAACCATTCGAGATTTCTTACTTAGAAGAGAAAACATACAAAGGAAAACAAAGACAAAAAACAACGTGAAACTGAGCAAAAAGTAGAGGCAAGAGATCCTGAGAAATTAAATCTCAAAATAATGAGTTCCATAGACCGAACCATTAACCAGGTATTCAAAATGCATATGCCTTGGAAAGAGTGAGAGGTTTCACTTGGAGAGAGCATCAAAATCAGAATTTTGTTCTTTGTATACATGTTGGGAGGTGACTTCAGAGAAAGAGGTCGGTAATGACCATATACGTCAAGCAAATTTATCCCTTGAATCTGTTGAATGGTGGATAATGAAATTCACCATAATCCTGTTAATGTCAAGCCACAAGACACATTGCACTACCCCCACAGTGCCACCATTTCAACCCAATAGTTATTGCCAAGACCCCCAAATCAACTAAAGTGATATGCAAAGCGTTTTCACAAAGTTGCAAGGCAACGTTTTTCACTTCAGTTATAGTCACTTCTAATCAATATATTTAAGGGAAAATTCATTTCAATTAATGCAATCATATGAAGTTAATGAGCACTAAATATGGATAGAGATTAATTCACCATAAATAATAAAATAATTAATTTATAATTAATATTTTATATTAATTAATGAGATTATAAAAATCATAAATTTTATTTTTATTTTAAAATATTATTATTAATTATAACAAGTTTGTCGATATGTTATAGTCTCTCCTAATCAAATTTAAAGACAAATTTATTTTAATTAATAGAATCATATAAATTAAATGATTAATAAACACAGTTAGCTACATCAATCAATGATAAATATTAAAACAATTAATTTTTGATGTATTTTATATTAATAAGATTAAAAAAATTAATTAAATTTTAACTTTATTTTAAATTATCATCATTATTATTATTTATGTTCATCAACTTGTCTCTAGTAAGGTTTCTATAATTTTAATTTAGCTATCAATAATTATTAGGTGAGATATTTTTAACAACATTCCCTTTAATTAAATTGATTAATTAATAGGATTTGAGCATGTGGTATTGATAAGTAGTCATTAGCCCGTGTTATTGTAATAAAAACTATTTATAGTTTAAGATCTTTATGCTAGTCTTGAGAGTGTGTCTAATGGTTAGTTGAGCTGGTTTGCTTTTCACAAGAATATGTATTTTAAAATTGTTTTAAAGAGAGTCTATGAATTTTATTAAATTTATTAAAGTTTTGAAAAAAATAAATATTAAACTAAATATTTTAAAATTATTCAGTTTAATTTTTTTTTTAAGGAATTTTTTTTCCTAATGGGTTTATGACTATTTTATTAGGTTTTAAATTGAATTGTGATATATAAAAATTATATAAAAATAAAAAATCTAAAAAAAATGTTTCCATTTGCAAAGTGCCATAATAATGTAGCCTTTGTTACAATACCCTGGCCCATGGCTTATCAATATCACATGCCCAAAAACCATAACTCATATCAGAACCAAAATATTTTATTTTAATTTAATGGCATGTTACCGGTTTATATGGTGCTTGTTTGGGTACAAATCTTGATGGGTATGTGATTAGATATATCCAAGGTTAGCTCCATTGATCAAGTTCTTATATGGTGCTTGTTGGGGTACACATATTGATGGGCATGTGATTAGATATATCCAAGGGTTAGCTCCATTGATCGAGTTCTTGAAGCACCTTGCAGTGGGTAGTCAATCCTCAATGCTCTTAGGGTTAGGTTTTGCTAATGAGTCGTACTGAAGTGATCCCTTCACGTGATCTTTACATGGACATAGCGGCTAACAACCACATTGAAATAATAATAATAATAATAATAATAATAATAAATTTATAATTATTTTATTGCCTCCCAACACTCTATAACCCAGTATGGGGGTAGATCTCACATAAAACGTAAATTCAATTATAATAAAATTTATAATTTAATTAGTTTATTGCGCAGTGGCACTCTATAGCCCAGTATTGGGGTAGATCTCACATAAAAATGTAAACATGTAAACACAGTATTGGGGTAGATCTCACATAAAAACGTAAACATGTAAACACAAACGTAAATGTAAATGTAAACAACCCAGTATGACGTAGATCTCGTAGATATCACATAAAAATTTAAATATGTAAACCTAAATGCACTTACTATTTAACATTTAACATTTTTAATCTAATGTCGGCCCTATTTAAAAATCAATCTAATTATTAGTATGTATAAACACAATATAAATTTAAAATATAAAGAGGTTTACCAACACTCAAAAAAGATGTATGGTAAATAAATAAAAATATAAATAAACTAGAGGTATGGTAAATAAATAAAACCTCTTTTATATTTATTTGATAAACATCTTTATATTTACCAAAACTCAAAAAACTCAAAAAATAAGTGTATGAGCCAAATACCATGGGACAAATAATTATTGATACCATGGGCCAAATACCATATTTATAAAAGAGGTATGTAAATAAATAAATATAAAAGAGTATAAAGAGGTATGATAAATAAATAAAAATATATCATATAGGATTAGAAATCAACATCTAATTATATACCAAGCCTATCGGCCAAATAGAGAGAGAGAGAGAGGAAGAATGAGAGTCAAGGCTTGAGATAGAGGAGGAGAGTGATGGGGGAAGAGAGAGGATTGGAGGGCAAAGAGAGAGAGTGATGGGGGAAGAGAGAGGGAGGTAGGAGAGGAAGGGAGAGAGCAGAAGTAAGGAGAGAGAGGAAGTACGAGAGAGTAGGCTTGAGAGAGAGGAGGAGAGAGGGAGGGAAGAAGAAATACATAGAGAGTGAGAAGTGGAGAGAGAGAGGGAATGAAAGGGAGAGATGGAGAGAGTGTGTGTATATTTGGGATGAGATAAAGGGACAAAGAAGGAGAGATGGAGAGAGTGTGTATATTTGGGGATGAGATAAAGGGACAAAGAAGGAGAGATGGAGAGAATGTGGGAGAGAAGGAGAAATGAGAGAGGGAAGGATATAGTAACAGAGTTGGAGAGAGAGAGAGAGAGAGAGAGAGAAAGAGAGTTGGAGGGGGAGAGAGGGAGGTAAGAATAAAGAAATAGAGAGAGAAAGATGGAGAGAGAAAGGTAGTGATAAGAAATATGGAGAGAGGATAACAAGAGGGAAGAGAGATAGAAGCAGGGGAGAGGGAGGGAGAGGAGGAGGGAGGGATAGATATATAGATTGGAGAAAGAGAGTGTATGTTTTGGGGGTGATATCGTGAGACATGGGGAGATAGAAATATAGATGGAAAGTGAAGAGATGGAAGAAGAGAGAGATGGAGAGAGAGAGAGGGACATAGAGATTGATAGATTTGGAGTGAGAGAGTATGTATGTTTTGGGGGTTGATATAGAGAGACAAAGAGGGTATATATATATATATATATATATATATATATATATATATATATATATATATCTGTGTGTGTGTGTGTGGAGGGGGAGAGATGGAAGAATATTTATTGCACTAGTTGCATTGATTTTAGTTTAGATGGTGTTTTCTAATCCTATTTCATTGCTTGCACTAGATGCATTTATTTTAGTGTAGATGTTGATTTCTAATCCTATTTGATTGCTTTCACTAATGCATTGATTTCAATGTACATAATTTCTAATCCTATTTGATTGCTTGCACTAGATGCATTGATTTCAATGTAGATGGTGATTTCTAATAATATTTGATTGTTTGCACTAGATGCATTGACTTCAATGTAGATATTTATTTCTACTAATATTTGATTTCTTGCACTAGATGCATTGATTTCAATGTAGATGATTTCTAATCCTATTTTATTGCTTGCACTAAATGCATTGATTTCAGTGTAGATGGTGATTTCTAATCCTATTTGCTTACTTGCACTAGATGCATTGATTTCAGTGTAGATGTTGGTTTATAAACCTATTTGCTTGCTTGAACTAGATGCATTGATTTGAGTGCAAATGTTGATCTCTAATAGTATTTGATTGCTTGCATTAGATTCATTGATTTCAATGTAAATGTTATTTTCTAATCTTATTTCGTTTCTTGCATTAGATGCATTGATTTCAGTGTAGATGTTGATTTTTATTTGATATAATTCGATATATGATGGTACATTAATTTCAAAGTGATTGGATTAATATTGTCCATTGATTTCAATGTAAGCATACAAAATTATTGACAATGTACATTGATTTTTGTGTTATAGTAATTCAACATATTAATATTGGAGAGAAAGAGAGATAAGGTATGATCTTTACTACAATATCTCGAGCTAAAGATTTAAATGGTTTAAGATTTAACATGTCCTTTTCATAGAATCGACAAAAGTAACAAGTTGACAATAAGAATAGTAGAAGAAAATAGTTTGAGATTAGTCACAATGAAAGACTATTTGTAATTTACTATATTCTTATTATTCATATTTTCTATCATTCAACGCTATTACATTATCACTTTACATTCAAAAATTTCATTTCATCATTTTTCATCATTAAAGTTGTTCACAATATTTATCATCTCAACAAACTAAGGTAACTAAGAAAATTTAAAATTAAAATGACCAGAGTAATTTGAGACATATTTAGCATATTTAAAATGATTATATTTAATACTTTCTTTGGCTACACAAGACTGAAACCAACCTCGATCCATCTTAACTTTGAATCTATCAAGCCCCGACAGGGATAAAATATCTCAAGGTGCAAGCCTTTCTTCAAGTTTTTCACTTAAAAAAAAGAGGTTTTCATTTCAAGAGATTTGATCCCTATTGGTGCTTGATAGATCCGGAGTTAAGATGGATCTAGGTTGGTATAATCTAATTTTTTTCGGATAAACGAGATCTTGTTCCATTTTTTTTAGCAACAAGAGATCTATCATGGAGTAAGTGTTTGGTATTATGATCAATTAATGCCTATATTTGTGTTTACAATTTATGTGGCTGCTCAAGTTATAAAGAATTAAAATTTAAGTTAGACACATCTACAGTTAAAATGACATTTTTTCATAGCATTTTTTGGTTAATTTAATTAAAATCTAGTAGAGATTTTTAAATTTAAATTGTTTAATCTATAAGATTTGAGTACCCTAAATGTTTTTTAAAATGCCTTAAACGTTGTTTTAGAGAAAAAAAAAAAAAAAAACTATTTTATCTATTATAAGTTAAACTATGCTTTAAAAAAGGAGTTGTCTATAATGCGACTTTTTAGATTCCGGTGACAGAATCCGGCGGAAGAAATTGAGGTTAAATCTTGATTTGTTGTAGTTAAAATGGTTTTTTAACTGCATATTTGGATTCAGCATCAAAAACCCTGGGACGCTTTCATTGTGCAGAAACTAGCTATCAAACTTGCGATTCCAATAAATTCCTGTCGGATTTCCACCAGAAAAACCGGCCGTAAAAGCTTTCAAAAAGTCGCGTTATAGACAACTGATATATAACAAAAATTTAATCATAAAAAATTATATCCATTCTATCATAAAAAAATTCTTAAAATATAAACAAAATTTACTACTATACCATAATTTATTACATTTAAAAAAATATAATTTATTTACAATAAAATTATTTTTATATATTTTATTTTAATTAAAAAAAATTATACTTTAAATAATTCTCAATTAAAAATATACCATCCAATTACTATCAATTAAAAATATATCATCCCATTACTATTAATTTTTTTATCTGACAAATATCAAATCCCTAACATTTACCTATACTTAAATTTAATTTGAAAGCTAAAAATCAAATCCCTACCATCTATCTATAATTTAATTTGAAAGCTTTATTTCAAACCAACAAAGCAGGTTATCACCGTAATTAATGGCTATTCCTATTTCCACCCCAGAATTTTAATCAATGCACCCTGACATGTGCTGGGGATAAGGAAATATAACGCTCGCCGTTTTTTTTCTCTTCCAGACATAACTGGGCGCGTTATATTTCCTTATCCCCGGCACATGTCAGAGTGCATTGATTAAAATTCTGAAGTGGAAATAGGAATTTCCGTAATTAATGGGTGGACTAAAACCATCCGCTCACTGCATTATATCCATTCTATTCGACGTATTTCACTACATGACAAAATGTCATGCAGACCCCCGCAAAGATTAAACGTAGCCTTCACTTCACTTATATGCAAAAGTCAAAGATATCAGAGATGATAAGACCTTCCACAGTATTGGTGAAAGCAATGTTTTTCTTGAAATCACAATATTGGTGAAAGCATAACTTTACCTCTTTCGGGAATCCATGCTCTATCAATCTTGAAGTGGTCAGTTGAGGTTATCCATGCGTATCTAACAATTTAGTTTATTTATAATTGAGTTGTTTTTAGTGTTTTTTAAGTGAGTTTTTCTAGTTTAATTTCTTTAAAATTCGACAAGAATTTATTGAAATCAGAATTTTGATGATAATTTCCAAGTATTTTAGAGATTTTTGAAGATGTTGAATCTATATAGTCAAAAAATTAATTTAAATAATAAAAATCAAGATTCGCCTCAATTTTTTCCATCAAATTTTGACATCGAAAAATCTAAAAAATCTCACTAAAAACAACTCCATTCATAATTCTTATGCACCGTATTCCTCATTGGAACGTGCCACCGAGTCATTCTCAAACTACAGTGTATCGCCTTTGCTCACCCAGATTCATTCCCTTTTGCTTCAACTCACAGGGTTCTCTTCTGGGCATATGATTGATGTCATCTTGTATTGCACAGTCTTTTCTTTACACACTGCAATCATTTTCAATGTCATCCAGGCCGAATTTAATGGGGGCAAAGAACTTATTTTCACAATATTTCTGGGCGGATTATAAAAGATATATATTAATATGAAATAGATAAATACAACGAATTACAAAAAAATATTGAATATATATTAATATGAAATAGATGAGTTTGGAAAATTTCCTTTTATAAAACCAATAAAAACATAAATATACAGCAAGATGAAGAAGTAATCGTTATTACTATAATAGTAATAGTGAATGAGACAGATTACAAGATGAAAAATAAGTAATGGTTCTATTACTATAATAGTTTTAAAAAGATAGGTAGAAAGACGCTGAGAAGCTATGGAGATTTTCTATTTGATTTTGATTTTAGTTTTATTGGTTTATGACGATTATGATTTATAAATGAAAAAATTATATATTTTGATGATAATGATAATTAATGCTCTCTGAAACTAAATATTGGTCTATTGGACCTAAAGAAACAAATTATTTATTTTGATTTAAGATTCTATTCTTATGTTCAAAAAATTTGGAGAGAAGCCTTCAGAGCTCACTATAATTTTGACATTGTAAAAGGCAACAAAGATTGTGAAACTGAGATCTAATGTGGTTGTATGCGGGGATCTCTAATAGGAAGTGGTTTTCATCATCCTTTCCATCCATGGCGTTTTAGGAACTGCCCAATGACCTGTTTCACTATGGAGCTCATGAGAATTCGTTCTAATCTTTGTTATATTAATTTTCTTTTTGAGCTAGTTAAAATAGAGAGATACTTTTGATCTTCTAGGGTGGGGTTGATGACTTTCTTATAATAACTTAATTTTCTTTTAGCCACTAAATCTTTGTCGCACCGCATTTTTTCTTTGAACATAGAAGTAACAATATCTTTAATGTTATTTATGTTTTGCAATGCATCATTCTCGTTGATCTCCCAATAGTTTAACCAGGCCCTTATGTCTTTATGCCACCCCTAATTGAGCTTTAGGTGGTTT
The DNA here is from genome assembly GCA_031772625.1 of Pinus tabuliformis. Classification (NCBI taxonomy): domain Eukaryota; kingdom Viridiplantae; phylum Streptophyta; class Pinopsida; order Pinales; family Pinaceae; genus Pinus; species Pinus tabuliformis. The sequence goes on from CM062817.1 coordinate 1,683,432,527, forward strand.
TGGCTGGAATTTAAAGCTAGGTTAGGAAGTCTATGATCGTCTATGTTATTGAGTTTGTGCTTGTACAACAGAAACCTAATCATAGCTAGGCTCTCAATAGGGGAAAGCCCTGCTTCTATAAAGAGAATAGGATAGGGTGTATAATACAGTAGATATTTTGTAACTACTACACATAGTTTAGATGTATTGACCATAAGTTAAAATTTTCTATTTATAGTCCATTTTATGAGTTTTTTCAATTAGATTTCATGGATGAGTTTTGAATATTTGCAATTTCGAATTTCTTAATGAACAATTTTTAGTATGTTCTAGTTAGCTAAATTTCCTTCATCTAATCAATAGTTTATGAAAAAATTCTGTCCTATAAAACAACTTTTTAAACTCATATAAAATGATATTTGGTTAAAATTTTAACCTTAAAATGAAAAATAATCTAAAACCTTACCATCATAAAATTTTCATTTCATACGTAATATGAAAGTGAAATTTCAAATTTACATTGAATATATAATATTTATCTTTGAATATATGAGATTTATCTTTATTTCATAGAAAAATATTAAAAAATAAATTTATTTATGATTTATTTTTAAATAAATGTTTTTTATTTAATTAAAATTATATAAAATTATTTGTTTATTAAAATTATATAATTATAAATATATTTTTAAAATAATTTTAAGTTTTATATAAATAATTTTAAAAATATAAAATAGAAATAAATTAATTTACTTAAAATTATTAAATTGTAATTCAAATTTTATTAATAATAAAAAAAAAAGACAATAGAAAATGAAACCACTATGCAAAGTTTATGATGGCTTTTATCTAAAAGAAACCACCATGCATTATATCTAACCAATGTTAAGATTGCCATACAACCACATGACAAAATTACGAGCCACTTCTCCCTAACTCATATGGTCTGTATACCACTTTTATATAGCATGGTAGATGTTGGCTTCCATTCTTGTTGAAATTAATGGAGCAATATGTATTATTGGAGACACTTTATTCATTAGTTGTGCGTGTGTCCTAGTTTAGGAATTAGTTCCTATTTTCTAGGTGTTAGTTCTAACTCTCCTATTCTCATGTAAACCTATATATTCTTGATGAATAATGATCAATGTAGTGCATTCTCCGTGAGGCAGTCTCCAGGTGTAGCTTCCTCACTTGTGAGCTGCTATGTTTCAGAATATATTTTTATTTCTTCCATTTTTAACATGGTATCAGAGCTAGAGAGTTTTTTACGGCTGTGAGAGTGCCTAAGTGGCAATATTGTGACCTCTGGTGACTGGTTTGAAGAAGGCCTGACAAGGAGGCGAAGTGTTGTGGAATATCATAACAGAATTAAATTTTTTCTCTGAGGTAAAATTGGAGCAGCACAGGTTTTATACCAAACAATCACGCTTCCTTAGCTTTGGAGCAATGGGGATTTGGCCTGAAAAATCACATTATTCACCCTTTACTCTTACGATTTCTCATCAGCGCAACCTATCAGCACGAGTTTCCATCCAGAAATGCGTGTGGGTTGACTTTTCAATTGTTGTGTATTTCTCGTGAGTCACCATGAAGGTTGTCGAGTAGATTGAGTGGGATCCGAAGGTCAATCGGTGACCCTATCATCGTTGATTGCTTCCCTAACTTTGGAGCAACGGGGATATCGTGGGTACCGTGATAACGTGGAGTGGTGCAACGGTATTGGTGAACGATGATTTCTAACACTCGTTGACTATAGGACCCCCACTAGAGTAACCGTTGTGTGAATTGACTGCGTTGCAGTGCAGTGCAACGTTGGAGCTGTGGTGGATCCTTGTTCGAGTGCTATGAGTGTGGAGAAAATTGTCTTCATAGATCGGTAGGATCGCTAGGATCGTGAGCTTGGTTGTGGTAGATCAATATTGTTGGTGGTCGCCTTCTATTTATTTTGTGCGCATCGGGAGTGGGATGAGCCGGTGACTGTGCAATAGAAGAGAGATCAACGTCCAGAGGTAGATCGACATTCCTTTGATTTGCGGATCGACTGGCTTCCCACATAACATCATAGTTGATGGTGCCAAGATGCAGATGTTGAAAGTGAAACAGTAGTTGGGTATATATTAAAGGTATAACATTTAGAACCTTGTGTTTTCATAGATCTACACCAACGATAAGGTAGATTTTAAGGAACAAATTTTTAGAGCACAATTGCCAAAGCAGATCTACCTCCTTAGTGATCTAACAACCATATGCTCTAGTGTACCTTTTCCTACAAGTTGCAATAGAAGAATCGAAGAACTTTCCTCTGGATATATGTTTTCTTGATTAATTGCTAGAGTTTGAAAGTTTCTTTGAGGTAGACCTGTAACGATTAATAATCAGATGGTAGAGGCATACTTGAACAAGAGAAATAAGCTTGATGGGTCCAATTATTCTAATTGGAAATTTAAGTTGCAGACCCTGCTTGAGGGGAAAAGTGCGTGGGTGATTGCAAATGGGGATGAATGGAAGCCAATTGCAGCAGGAGGTGGAACAACTGCAACAATTCAGGATTGGGAGAAGAGGGAGAACAAAGTGAAAGTGTTGTTGAAATTTTCAGTTAAAGACTACATTATCCCTCACATCAGAGAGTGTAAATCAACAAATGACATTTGGACAACTCTCAAGGATTTGTATGAGATAAAGAATAAAAATTGTTTATTGTTCCTAGAGAGCAAGATTCTCTCCATCAAAATGGAGGAGAGTGAATCAACCATCGCATTCATCTCTCAGATCAAGGAGATGAGAAATAATCTGGCTGATATAGGGGAGACAGTAGCGAACACTGATCTTGTCACGTTTACCATGAATGGTATGACTGGCAATTATCATATTTTTATTATAGGCCTAAATGCAAGGGAGAAAGCCCCCAATTTTGAAGAATTGACGGGGATCTTGATACAAGAGGAAGAGAGGCAGATGACTTTGAAACCCAGAATTTAGATCTAGCATTAATGGAGAAGAAAAAGCCTTTTAGAGGGAAAGCAACTACAGGACAGAATGGTGGAGGTACACCACAGAGAAAGCCACCTCAAGGTATGTCTTCAACCAGAAATGATTCAGGGATCAAATGTTTTTACTGTGGTAAATCTAGTCACATTGCTAGGAATTTCCATAAGAAGAAGCTTGATGAAGGTCGACATAGACATAAGAAGCATGCAGGACACTTTGTTGATGAAGATCAAAATTAGAACCTTAGATTCTTTGTATCTGATTCTGCTTTCTCTACTGAGAATGATGAAGCAAAAACTTGGTTTGTGCATTCAGGAGCTTCCACTCACATGACAGGTAACAAGCACCATTTCGAAAGTTTTAAAATAAACCAGCTGTGATTCTAATATCTACCTTGGTGATGACAGAGCCTACCAGATCAAAGGACATGGAGACATTCCTGTGATTTTGTGTGATGGCAAGATAAAAAAAATCCAGAATGTGATCTATGTACCAGGAATAAAGAGGAATTTAATTTATGTTTCAATGATTTCAGATGAGAACTTGAAGGTAGAGTTTTTTAAAACCTATTGTGTCATTAAGGATTTGCTAGATAAACATAAACTAGTTGCATCTAGAATTCGAGTTGGAGGCCTATACAAGTTGAATGTCACAAGCATACCACACCAGGCTTTAACTTCAACAACAATGACAATAGAGAATCTTTGGCACCAAAGATTCGGACACATCAATCTTTCTTATTTAGTGCTGCTACAAAAACAAGGTATGGTCCATGGTCTCCCTATTTTAAAAAATGTTCATGTTGAGTGTGAAGGATGTGCCCTTGGGAAGATGCATAGGGATGATTTTTCCACAAGATTAGATAGAAAGAAGAGAAATATAGAGCTTCTGCACACTGATATATGTGGGCCGATGCAAACAAGGTCATTAGGAGGTGCCTATTATTTTTTATTATTTGTTGAAGATTGCACAAGATTTACCTAGGTATATTTTCTCAGAAAAAAGAGTCCTACTTTTGAATACTTTAAAGAGTTCAGAAGCATGGTCAAAAAACAGATAGGGAAGTTCATCAAAATTCTCCTCTCAGATCAAGGAGGAGAATACAAGCAGGGTCGTTTCATCAAATATTGCAAGGACCATGGGATAGTTCAACAATTTACAGTACCCCACACTCCTCAACAGAACAAGATTGCAGAGAGGAAGAACAAAACCCTTGTGGAGTGTGCACACAACATGTTAAAAGGTAAGAACCTGTCTAATGGTTTTTGTGTAGAAGAAATAAATACTACAATGTATTTAAAGAATAGGAGTCTGACAAAAAGTATTGATTTTAAGACTCCATTCGAAGCTTTATTAGGTTTTAAGCCTGCAGTTAATCATTTAAGAGTTTTTGGCTCGAAAATTTTTTCTCATGTTCCAAAAGAGGATAGGAAGAAACTAGATTCAAAGGCCATTAAATGCATTTTCATAGGGTATTGTACATAGTTTAAAGCATATAAATTGTTTAATACCTCTACTCACAAAGTGTTTGCGAGTAGAGATGTAGTATTCCATGAGCAGGTTGATGATGGAAACTGTGATAAAGGCAATGAAGAGTGGCACATGCCTTTGCTGGTGGAAGATGGAAGTGATGAAACAAGGGACAACCATGAGCAGTAGCAGCAATAGCAAAAGGAAGAATCATGTGATGTAGGTATAGTTAGCAAGCCAAGCCCACAAAGGAATGAGCGAGACAAATTTGAAGTGAGTCCACCAGTAAGGAGATCAGGTAGAAAAACTCAATTGCCAATAAGATATAGGGATCATGCTCTTATAAATAGTATGTTAAATGTTGTTGAACCCTCAAATTATAAAGAAGCAAGTCAATATGATGAATGGAGGGCAACCATGGAAGAGGAATATGAGTCAATACTTAAAAACAAAACCTGGGATTTAGTTGAATTGCCGGAAGGGAAAGAACCTATAGGTTGCACGTGGTTATATAAACCTAAATTTAAATTTGATGGTAGTGTAGACAAATACAAAACTAGGATGGTAGCTAAAGGTTACTCATAAAGAGAAGGAATTGATTATGAGGAAACCTTTGCTCCAGTAGCTAATCTAAACACTATTAAAATGATGATATCTTTAGCTTCAAAACATCATTGGAATCTACACCAACTAGATGTGAAGTCTACATTTTTAAATGGAGAATTGAAAGAAGATGTTTATTTAAAACAACCTGAAGGGTTTATCAAACAGGGGCAGGAGAATTTAGTCTGCAAATTAAAGAAGGCATTATATGGTTTAAAATAGGCACCCAGGTCATGGTATGAAAAAATTGATTCATTTTTCTTGTGGCATAGTTATAAGAGGAGTAAAAACAACCCAAATCTATATATTGCGTTTGATGAAAAGGGGAAAATTGTTTTGATTTCTTTATATGTAGATGATCTTATTATTACAGGAAAAGATGATGAGCTCATTAAAGAAATAAAAGTCCATATGTCATAGGTTTTTTAAATGAAAGACCTTGGAGAGTTACACTATTGTTTGGGTCTGGAAGTCTAGAGGGATTCTGGCCAAACCCTTCTGTCTCAAGGAAAGTATGTTTGGAGCTTATTGAAAAAGTTCAGAATGGATCAGTACAAAGCTTCCATAGTTCCTTTACAACAGAATGTGTAACTTCAGAATGATGATGGTTCTAAGGAGGTGGATGCAACACTATATAGACAACTAGTTGGGAGTTTAATTTATCTAACTACAAATAGACTTGATTTACCTTTTGTACTCAGTGCTTTGAACCAGTTTATGTCAAATCCTCTTGAGAGTCATTGGGTGGAAGAGAAAATCATCTTAAGGTATCTTGAAGGAACCTTGGACTTTGGTATTAAATATACTGATTCATTTGATGTTAGATTGATAGGTTTTTCAGATTCAGACTAGGTCGGAAATCTGGATGATAGACGATCCATAACAGGTTATGCATTTAGAATTGGGCATTGGGTCATTGCATGGAGTGAAAAGAAACAAAATATTGTATCCTTATCTTTAGCTGAAATAGAGTATCAATAAATGTGTGCAACCACGTGTGAGGCAATTTGGTTGAGGAGACTTCTCCACGACGCCAGAGAAGAACAAAAAGATCCTACAATTATTAGATGTGAAAATCAAAGCTCAATCAAACTTGCAAACAATCTTGTGTTTCACAAAAACACAAAGTACATTGGTACGCAGTTTCACTTTGTTAGAGAGAAGGTTCAGTAAAAAGAGATTTACATTGAATAATGTAATACTTGTGATAATGCAACAAACATTTTTAATAGGCTCCTCAGAAGAATTAAATTTGAATTGTTTAGGAAGATGTTAGGAGTAATAGTAAACCCTTTCTCCATTAAGGGGGAGTGTTGAAATTAATGAAGCAATATGTATTATTGGAGAGAGTCTGTTCATTAGTTGTGCGTGTGTCCTACTTTAGGAATTAATTCCTATTTTCTAGGTATCAGTTCTAACTCTCCTATTCTAATGTAAACCTATATATTCTTGATGAATAATGATCAATGTAGTGCATTCTCTGTGAGGCAATCTCTAGGTGTAGCTTGCTCACCTGTGAGATGCTATGTTTCAGAATATATTTTTATTTCTTCCATTTTTAACAATTCGCCTCTTTGTTTTTAAAAGTTTAAAGCGAAGCTTTAAAATGATAGCATCATGTGGAAGCCAAATGATATACTCTTCCATATAAATGTCTACAGTCACAATGTTGATTGAGCAGAAGAATAAAGTTTTGTTAATTAGAATTTGGGTAAATTTTCCCTTCCCATTGCATTTTGAAATGAGTTTAGTCCAAAATCATCTATTTTATGCCACAACAAGAATATTTTTGTTGCTTCAAATAAAATAAATTTAATGGACACATCATTATATCCTCCGTGCTAGGATTCTTGTTACCGAGTACACCTACATGACGAAATTACTAGGCAGTTCTACGAATGATAAAGCTAAACATCATGGATAATAGTGTTTGAAGCCAAATGATATCTTTTTCTAGATAATTGTTTGAGGGAACATCATAGACTCAATATAGATTGAGCAGAGGAATAAAGTTTTGTGATCACAAATAATTATTAATTATTAATTATTAGAACATAATGAGTGAATCAAATAAATTAATTTGCATGGGTTTAGTTATTAAATTGTTGATTTAAATTCAAAAAAAAAATGAAAATGAAAACTAGCATACAAAAATTATTAGTTATTTAAAATCAATATAATAATTGGTTTTTTAAATAAAAATTTTGCATGAAAATTAAATATAAATATTTTGATTTACCATAAGGGATGAGGTGTGTTATAAACATATGACTCCATCATAGAATAAAACAACCAACTAACTGAATGGATAGAATCAAAGAATCCCACACAAGATGTTTGGATCTGGAACAAAGTGCAAGATAGAAGGGAGAGTCAAGTACAACTATTTGGGCTTGCCATTGTGTAGAGCCTGAAGGCAGAGGCAAGCCAATCAAACTAGCCTAATTGAGAAGGGGAGACGACCCATCTGGAAGGAGGGACGAATCACAGTAGGGGAGTAGGGTGGCCTAATGGGGTTATCAAATTTTGTATTGGTTTTCTTTTTACATTCTGTGGATTTTGGCTTTGACATTAGGTTGGACTGAGCCAATGTCTTGGGGAATTTTTGTACATATACATTGTAATAAAATAAGGTCAAAGGGTTGTTTCCATTGAAATTGTGCATGATTATGATGATGATGTTATCTTGCATATGATGTTCATGATTTATGTTAATGGAAGATGATGTGACAATACTATTACTACTCTATGTTTGATGGATTCCACACATTAATAATAATATGTAGAACAACATGGATAATACATTGCGAGGTATAATTTGGGTTAAGTAACATTGTACCACTCTTGGTAGTTGTAAACTATGTTAGTTCCACACACTCGAGGGATAGTGATTTTCCCAAGAGGTGCATTGTAACTATAGGAGGCCCCGAGGTTGTGATAGATGATATCAAAGTTGATACTCACTTTATACCAAGAAGAGTTAGAGGAGTTAGTAGTGTTTCTCTTCTACCACCCACAGGTGGTGTTAGAATAGAGGTTGAAGGAGCGCTGCATAGATAAGTTTCCTTTTGTTTGCATGTTATTGGGGGAAGGTACTTCTATAATCGATTTCCAGGTGGGTAAAATGGTTATGGTTATGGTTCTTGGTATAGGTTGCAATTGCGAAATATGAAATGAGCTTGCCAAGATCACACTTGGGAAGAATCCACTGACAATGATGAGCACTAGGTCTAACCTAGTGGACCAAGATGAGGTGGCATTGTCTAAAAAGGTCAAGGATCTTAAAATGACCTTGGCACAAATAGTCAAAGGAATGGAAGGCCATGGAAGGAGAATAAGAAAATCCAAGTAGAGATTCATGAAATTAAGGAGACCATTGAGTCAGGGTTTTACTCCATTGAATTTGGAGTTGAGACTAGCCCAAGATCAAGAAGATTGAATGAAGGACTTGGAATACCAGGTGAAGTCACTTGTGGCACTCCCAAGAGACTAGGTTGATACAATTACAGTATTGAAGTACGTCGTAGGGAAGAGTTCAAGAAGTTCATATATGAAGGTGAAGTTGAATAACTAGAAATATATGATGGGAAAATAATTGCTAAGGTACTTGGAAGCTTCTTTTGGGATGTGGAACAAATTTTAGAGAAAATGAAAGGTTTTTCTAAATATGCAAAGTTCAATACAAAAACCATGTATCTCATAATAACAACGAAACTATGGTGGAGGACTGGAGTTGAGGACTTAGTAGCAAGTCACATCACAAACATAATTGAGACATGGATGGAGTTCAAAGAGGCTTTGTATGCATAGTTTGGGCCAAGGAATCAAGAATGGGTGGCAAGGGATCTCCAAAGGGAGTTAAAGCATACTGGTAAGATCCATATTTATATCAAAGAATTATCAAGTCTTATGTTAGAGATTAGAGATATGCAAGAGAAGGACATGTTATACCACTTTATTAATAGTCTCCAACCATGCACAAAGAAGGAAGTTATGAAACACGAAGTCGAATCTCTTACAACAACCATCACTGCAACAAATAAATTTTTTTATTACCAGAAACATGGTAAGGATAAGAAGGAAATGCAATGTGATACGAGAAAGAAGAAGAAGAAGAACTAAGAGAAATCAAAGACTTCCAAATATGGAAAACTAGCAAGTGTAGCCAAAGAGACGAAGCCCATATATTGTTGGATCTACAGAGATGATCAGTTGGAAAGAATTTTCCCAATCAAGCATAAGGCAGTTTCTTTGGAGTAGCAAGATGCAGTTAAGTTTGGGATGTTGCAGGTACTAGGGGTATTATCTTCCCATAAGAAGAAAATTGAAAGTAAAGGTAAGGAGAGAACCCAGTTGGATTTTTTTCTATGAGAACTAGGAGGTATCTAGGTGACAACAATAATGGATAGTGGGGCTACCCACAACTTTGTGAAGGAAGAAGTCACAATAAAACTTGGTATTAGAGTCAAGCCTAATAAGGCCTTTTTCAAGGCTATCAATCTTAAGATATGTGAGTGATTGGTTTGATAGATAATGTGCCTATCTACATGGGAGATTAGTATGTAAAGGTGGTACCCCTACATTATGGTGATGAGATGTGTAACCTAAGTTAGAAGATGAGAGATGTGACTTCAAGAGCACATGTGCTAGAGGTTGTAGTCAATTAGATCATCTTAAGGGACTTCATCATGATGACGATATTCAATGGGAGATGATTGGAGGGTTGTAACTAGACTATTTCCACGATGGTAATAACTTTGAGTGGGGGAAGATGTTAGGAACTAGAGTTGGGTGAATCTTTAAACAAGGTGTATCCCATCGGTGACATACCCATTACCAAATTTGTGACAAAAATAACACAATAAATGTGACAAAAGAGGATATTAGGCGAGAGTGCACCAACACAATTTATTAAAAAACCAACAATTGTGGTTTCCATTGGGTGCATGTGGGAATCTTTGTGGCACAGTGGATGTTGGTGACCAAGCATCCAACTTTACCTAATGATGGGAGAGGATTCCTAAGACGACATCATGAGGAGAAACATGGGCACCCAAAGACATGGACCAAAATACCCCTAAATGAGCAACCACGTAGTGGACAAGGTTGGCTTGAGATGAGTTGGATTGAGGAAGGGTGCTTTAGTGGAATGATCATGGACCAAGTCCCCAAGATGAGCAGAAAAAATTGTCACTTGGAAAATACAACTCAGCACAAGCCAAAATTTGGCATTGGCTGAGAAGACTTCGGCAAGACATGCCAAATGCATCAAAGACAAGATGAGTCAAGGACTTCAACCAAGAAGCAATGAGTTGAGGGTGGCTAAGATGGAATGGAGTTAGCATGACCCAAGGCACTTAATACCTAGGTAATCTAACCTACACGAAGGGGTGGAATATTAGAACATAACCCACATGAAGGAAGGGGCAAGTTGTATGGACTTATGACTCAAAATATGGAATTAACCAACCAAAGAACCAAATGGGAAGAACCAAAGAAGCTCATACAAGTTGTTTGGAGAAAGAAAGAAGTGATAGATGGAAGGGAGAGCCAAGTATAATTGTTTGGGCCTAGGGTCATGTAGGGAATTAAGGCAAAGATGAGACAATTGAAGCAACCCACCCAAGAAGGGGAGACAACCCATCTTGAAGGAGGGATGACCCACAGTAGGGGAGTAAGGTGGCTGGTGGGGTCATCAAAATTGGTATTGATTTTCTTTGTACATTCTATGTATTTTCTCTTTGATATTTGGTTGGACAGAGCCATTGTGTTGAGGAATTATTTTACATATACATTTTAATAAACGAAGGTGGTTGGAGGGTTGTTTCCACTAAAGTTGTGCATGATTATGATGATGATGTTATCTTGCATATGATGTTCATAATTTTTATTAATTGAAGATTATGTTACAATGTTATTACTATTTTATGTTTTATGGATTCCACACATTAATAAAATATAGAGAACGACATGTGTAATACATTGTGAGGTGTAGTCTGGGTGAAGTAACACCATAACACTCTAGGTAGTTGTGAAACACAATAATTCCACACATTCAAGGGATCACAGTGTGCCTAAGAGGTTCCTTGTGACTCTAGGAGGCCCTAGGGTTGTGACAGGTGGCATTAGAAATGATAACCACTTTATACCAAGAAGAGGGAGAGGAGATGGAAGTGTTTCCCTCTTACCAGCCACAAGTGGTATTAGAACAAATGTATATTCTATTTGTAGGTTATCAGGGGAAGGGGATTTTGTAATTCATTTCCAGGTGGGAAAAAGTGTTTTGGATATTGGTTCCTGGTACAAGTTACAATTGGGAAATATGAAGCGAGCATAACAAGGCTACATTCTAGAAGAAGTAAGTCACAACGATGAAAATTAAGTCTAGCCTAGTGAACCAAAATGAGGTGGCATTATCTAGGAAGGTCAAGGATCTTGAAATTACCTTTGCACAGATGGTCGAACGAATGGAGGGTCATGGGAAGGAGTTTTAGGAACTCCAAGTAGAGACTTAGGATATTAAGGAGATCATTGATTTAGGGTCCTGCTCCATTGAATTAGCAACGAGACAAGCCAAAGGTCAAGAAGATTGGATGAAGTACTTAGAAGTTTAGGTGAAGTCACTTACGACACTCACATGAAACTAGGTTCATTCCATTGTTTGATGATTTTTTAAGTTTGAACAACTTCAAAAAACCAAATCCTAGAATCTCATTATCACAATGCGATAGTGAGGCTGTGTGCTAAAAAAATTTCAGTTTCAAGTTTATGTTTTTTGTTTTATGTCTTATTTTTGTGTTTTATAATGCAGAAATAAACAAAAGAAAATTTACATCAAAAAGTAAAAGGAAGATATATACATGAAATATAGATCATTTACAACTGAAATGTGGTAAATAAGTAAAAGAACGAAACTGAAAATATAAATCAGATTTAAAAGTAGCGAGCTAGTCAAAATTTGGGCTAAGAGGCCCTATATTATATAGAGCATAAGATGTGACCTTCGACAAAGCATAATGAGAAAATTGTTGAAAATGAATAATTAAAAAAGATATATGCAAAGAAATAAAGTTGTACTAAATAATGGTCGTTTTATTAATTGATAAAGAGTACAACCAAATCCTGAAGGAAAGCTTCTGTAAAATCTTATGACCAATCTTATCACAAAATACTACAATGCAAAAATAATCATATACAATAGCTTGAGGACAAGCCAGAATGACAACAAATTAAAATCCTTCATGCAAATATGAGTATGGGTAGCTTGCTTTCTAAAAAATGGATAGTTGTTAGCACTGGTAAAAATAACTAGACCTTCAAGAAACAATAAATAAATAAAAAAGACTCAAGATACTTGAATATTACCATAGAAGTATTGATGGAGTTACCTAGTCTCTCATCCCTTAGTGAAATAAGGTTTCTATCACCAACAGGATTAGCCTCTAACTTGTAAGAAATTAAAATAAGGATTAGATTTCTTACTGATAGTAGCCATACATATTTTCTATGTATTGAATTTGTTGAAAAATAATAAAATTATTAAGCAGGGCAACAACAACAAGGGTGGTTTTTTTTCCTAGAGGAGGGTTTTCATCCAAAAATATCTTGTGTCATCTTGTGCATGTTTGTTTGGTTTTTTTTATGGTTTTCATGTGTTCATCATGGTGTAGCTACATATCCATATCTGTTATTTACTAATTTTTTTAATGCATTATATGATATGATCTACTGATGGGTTAATGTATGTTGTGATTCAGTAATTGGAAAAAAGTTCAAAAATTAATAAACATTGTCACTACTGATTCACCTCCCCCTCGTAGTAGTGATCACATTTCCAACAATTGGTATCAAAGCCAGTGCCTTTGTTGCAGCTTCACCACTAGAAGGTAGATCATGGGAAATCAAGGAGATTGTGTTGTAGATAGAGTTCCTATTCTTCATGGATCAAATTATACTCTATGGAAGGTGAGATTGGAAGCATACTTCATTGATATTGATGAGAATGTTTTTCTCTCATTAGAATATAATAAGTATGATGAATCCAATGAGGAAGACAAGAAGATCATTTTGAAGACCCTATTAGATCACAATGCTCAGTCGCAGGGCCTATCTTTGATGATTTGAAGGTTATGCAAGTGTTGGAGAAGTTGTGGAGTAGTTTGATGGCTTTGGTGTCAGTGCAGTTGATGGATGGTATTTAAGTCAACCTATCTTGATTTGTGATGATGATGGAGTTGTGAGAGTGGTTGTTTGGAGTGTTGTAGTGGCTACAAAGGGTCCTTGAGATCTTATAGAAGGTTTTCAATCAATGGATAAAGTTTGGACAACTTCTGAGCTAAGGAAATTTCATTTTGACCATCCTCTGCCCCAAACACATGGAGCTAAGAATATGCATATAGTTGAAGGGCTCCAACTGCATGGAGCTAAGCCTGTGCATATAGTTGAAGGGCTCGAACCACATGGAAGAAGACTTATCCATGCAGTTTCAACCTAAATTATGTAGAATTATGCATGTGGTTGTGTCTTGAACTAGAAATTTCTCTACATCCCTCACACACTTTACAAATTTCTCTAATTTCCTTACGCACTTTACAAATTTCTCTGATTTCCTTGCGTATATTGAAGTGTTAATTCATATTTTAATTGTTGTAGGTGTAAGCTAACTTCTAGAAGATGGTTAAAAAGAAGAATATTCATTTTTAAGTGAAGTTAGTGGCTAGATTAAGTCAAGGACTACTGAACCATACCACTTCCAACATATCAATAAACCTCCACTACAGAATGGTAATTATTGATTTAACATTTACAAAATATTACAAATAGATGGAGATCATGAGGTTATTGGTTGGTTCCCTTTAGAAGAAAAAGTGATGGTTGTGTGAGCTTGGAGAGTGTGAGTGAGAGAAGAGTTGTTTGTGCAAGTTGTGCAAGGAATTCTACATAAAATATTCAACTATTCATAGCGATCGGAGATGGTAGTAGAAGTATGATTGAGCTAGGATTTTATGCAACAATATGGTTATGGAGAAATAAATGATTGCAAATCATTTCGTATATGCTTTCTCATTATATTTTCATCAAACTATCTTTTATGTATGTAGCCTGTATTATTGAAGGGGTTTTGTAGTGCTTGAGTGAGTTGTGTAGAATTGTTTCAGTGATATTGTTATGACTGTTCGACCCTGTTAGCACTCCATGCCCAATGGAACACTATGTAGTAGGTTTAATCTTGTTGTTTACTGGAAAGGCAGTGGTCTATAGTTCTTGAAACCTCATAGGGAGGATTTCATCCCTAGAAGGAGCCACTGTTAGCCTTGAAGTGCAGCGCTACCATATTGGAGGCTAAAGGAGGGAGATGATCTGCTTTTATGTCCCGTATAGGGCCCCACATGGACCATCACCCCACTTTCCTCACCCTTCCACTTACCTTTCATTTTTGCCCATTTCCTAACCCAACCCTCACATCCCCACGGGATCCTGCTTTTGCCTTAAGCCTAAGTAAATTAACGCAAAAAACCCCAAAAAACCTTACTTCCACCCATGCGTGCCCTCCGCACTTTTCCCAAGGACATCTTGTACCACTGTATCCCTCCACCGTTGATTTTCCTCGCTGATCCAATGGCCCACGTTTCACCTGATCAATGAAACATGCCCGATCATTCCCTGCCATTGCATCACCCCTGCCAGATCTAACAGCCCTCATTCATATTGCACGAGTAATTAGTGAGAGGAATACCCGCCCGATAAGGCAATTTTTCTCTCTCTTTCGATGTGACGTGTCATCCACTGAATGATATTGGGTAGACTCCACTGTTTACCACTTAACGCTTGATGCCCTTGTAATAGAAACCATAACCGCTCGAGTCAAGCCACCCCCTGGTGTTATCATCTGTGCACCTCCTTCACCAGATAACCATCCAATATGCTCACCCGTGATCTAATGGCCCGGACATGTTCCGCTCCCACGGTGATCTCAAACCTCCTGTGCACAATCTCCACCATGCATTCCCCTCGATCCGATGGTCCTCATTCAAGACCGCTCCCGATCGTCCTCCACCTCTTTGTCACTTCTCTGTTCATCCAATTTGGCACGTCCATCCCCCCATGCACTTCATACTCCACTCCCTGTCTGTTATCCGAAGAAGAAGGTGGTCGACTCTGTCAGTTTGATGACAGTCAGACCGCTGAATCGAATTAACAAAAAAGCATGGCCGAAGGAAGAAGGACACATCACGATCCAACAAACAGAATTAAACAGTCATGGAGCTCCACTGCCATAATCAAGCCAACCACCTAACAAGACAACACAGTACCAGAATTGATTAATGTTTTCGTGATGGAAAGGGAAATTATGTTCTTGAATGCAATCAGATAGTTAATGCTAGTAGGTGGTCGATTAAGACATCTCCAGCCCTAAACAACTAAGGATCATTATAAAAGTAAACTATAAATAGCCGAAAGCAAGATGTAATTGGTGTGGTTGTGGTTCAGTTCAACTTCTGGAGACTATAGATACTCTGTTCCTTGCACCGTCTCATCTTCATTTTCAGTAATACAAGCTTCTTTTACTGTTACATGTTCAATGTCCTCTACCCTTCTATTCTAAACTCGCACCTAGATTGTTTTATTCATGTTTTCTCCTTTGTCTAATGCTTGATAACTGTCATCTTATCTTTGAATTGGTAAATGGGGTTTGCTATTGAATAGGTCATCTATGTTTCTTCTGTATATAACACTAGATAACTGTCATCTTATCTCCATTTAGATATATTAGATTTGCAGTTTCATTCACTGGCTGTAGTCGGCCATCATATGTTATGTATGCATGTGTTGGTGTGGTTAGTATTCTTCATCCATTCATTTAATCTGAAAACTATTGAGCATTAGTGGTCTAAAACCTTGTAGGCTGAGGGTGTTCATGCATGTCTAGAGTGAAAACAGAGTTGAAGTGGTTATCTAGCTTGAACCCAACCATCATCCATTCCAATAGTTCCTAGAATAATATTGAAGATTATATGTTACCAGGCATCTCTAAGCTACAATCTAGGAGAGTTTCCTAGAGTGCTAATATAATTGGTGCCGTTGGTGGGGAGAGGAGATTGAAGCTCAACTTCCCTGGGAGATGACATAGATATAGCTTTCATGATAAACAAATTCTGGACACATTTTTGGTTGTAATCATCTATCTGGCGACTCTACTGGAGGTCGAACCTCTTGGCAACTCCACATCATAGTTTTGGCTCAGTTTGTGAGACATACTTGTAGAAATCCTCAGAAGTCACCAGCTAACCCAGTACCTGACCCTGAAAAGATCATCAAAGGAAGAAAGATATCACAGAAAGGAGCATCAGGATCAGGTAAACCTAAACAATCCTCTATACCTCTGCAAGAAAGGCTAATAATAGAACAAATATATGTCGAGTATAGCCTCTAAAACTAGCAGTGAAGAAAAACTTTCAGAGATTCATAAAGCTCCTTATTCGTTAGATTTTCCTCTGGCTTTTAGCCTGAAGGAAACCTCACCTCCTATCCCTCATACTCCTTTAGTCTTGTCAATCACTCCTCAGCTATCTATCATTCAGACTGCCAGTACTCTTCCATCCACCATAGCCATGGCAGGTCCACAAGCACTTACAAAATGGAAAGGATCATAGCTGCTAGTTATGGACCTCTAGTACTGCCCACTCCTTTGAATGCAATGCCTATTGGAGAATATCAGAAATACATGCCTAAGTTCTCTGGGACTGAAGGAGTTACCGCTAAAGAAAGTCTTGAGTCCTTTTATAGCTATGCTGATAATCTAGACATTAGTGAAGATGATGTGTGGATGAGAGTATTTGTCTAGAGCCTAGATGGAGAGGCCAGAAAATGGTTCAGAGAATTGACCCCTAGATCCATAACAGATATTGAGGCCTTAGATGATGTTTTCCTAAGGCATTGGGGGGATAAGAAAGATCTCCTCTACTATCATACTGAGTTTGGGAACCTAAAAAGGGAAAATGGGGAGTCACTTTCTGATTTCAATAAAAGGTTTAACCGCATGTACAACAAGATACCAACTGAAGTGAAACCCACCGCTAACTCTGCTAAGCTCACCTATGCCAATGCCTTCGATTCTGACTTCTGTCTACCATTGAGGGAGAGGATATGTGCTTCTTTAGCTGAGATGCAGGATGCAACCTTCGAAGTAGAGTCCAACATCATGGCTACAGAGAAACTCAAGGGAGATATTGATCGAAGGAGACAGAGAGGTGAGTCTTCTTCATCTTCAGACCCCAATATAGATAAGATTACCAAGATGATAGAGTCATTAGCCTCTGAAGTCTCTAAGCTAAAGATGTAACAACACTCTGGGAAAGGAGGAGCTCCTAATGCCTTTGCTTTTAGAAATCTGAACCCATACAGAAGACCTAATGAGCAGCTACAGGTTCCTTAAAGAAGCAAAAATGCAAATGAAACTAAAGGATGAAGACCCCTTTGCAGAATGTAGTCATGGATGAAGACCAGTATGAGGAAGACGATGAGATCCATTGTCTAGAAGACAAAGGCAGTGCCACCTTTTTAACCAAAGCTGCCTATGAGAAGTCATTATTCAATGACCAGATCAGCCAAGAATGGGATGGTGAAGTTGTTCTACAAACTGAAAATCAGCACCAATATAATCTGAGGTCGATGATGGATAATGTAAAGGAAACTCCTATTCATAAAGTTGTTGTCCCTACAGAACAACAAGTTAATAAGAAGAAGCAACGAGCAGTTGATCCTATCATCCTCACAGCTCCATCCATAGAGGTAAGAGGCCTTGACAAGTCCCCTTCTTCTTTCAGTTTTCAATCAAAAACTCAAAAGCCAAGAATACCTATGCCCTTGATTGAAACAATGAAGAATGAGTCATTCAAGAACTATATCCTTGAGGCTCTTGAGCCTAAGACCATCCAAGATTCCACTGACTATGTAAATCTACAAGATGACCAACCAGCTGTTATTCTCAGCCCAATGATTGAAAATTGTGAAGACAACTCCCCATCATTCTATGTTTGTCTCTCTATTCATGATGAAATCCTTCACAATTTCCCTCTAGACACTGGAGCCAGCCATAATTCAATGCCCAAGGCTATCATGGATAAGCTCGGTCTTGACATTACCAAGCCTTATCAGTTGGCCTCTACGCAGCTGTAGAGTCGATAATATGCCATTATTATTGTCACTTGTGAACGTTTATTTCACCCATTTCTACCATTCTTCATCATGACATTTATTATAATTTATCATTTAAATCCATTTTATTAATTATTTATGCTCTCATGAATAAATATTATTTATTCTCCTTTATTTCTAATAAATTGATTATTATGCATTATTTTACCAATGATAGTGCTAATAAGTTGGTTTTAACCTTATTTACCATTTTTAGCCTCCAAAGTAACTTCCAGATTGAAGATTTGATTTTTAAATCAGCCAACTCAGAAATTCGCTGGTTTAAGGAGTGACAGTTTTGCGGTTAAGATTCTGAGAACATGAAGACGAATTTGTAAAATCCGGAACATGGGTTTTGTCCACAACGGGCCCAATTATCTTCAGAGAGAACAGTTTGCCCAAATTCGGCTTGTACAGGGAGAAACACAGGGTTCTTTGAGCACGATTTTCTTAGATTTGCAGTTGCGGCCGCCCTCCAAATCTCAGCTGTAAACCCAAATTCGTCTTGCTTTTGTTGAAGAGATGAGAGGGAATATATTTTCTTGTTGATCATCTGGTTAGAATCAACCCAAATTTATCATGTTGTAATTATCTATGCTATGATCTTTCTCTATTTAAATGAAACCAAAGATCAGAGGAGGGGGATTTTGCTTTTGTAATTTTACACTCTCGGAATAAACTTTGATCGCTGAGTCTCATTGAGACCTGACTTTGTTATACTTTTGTGGATGCAATTAATATAAAAGACTTGGTGTTCATTCTGTCTCTGCGTCTGGAGTAATCTAAGGCGGTGTACCATCGGCAGCTAAGGGCCCGGCTCCGGAGGACACTTGCCTTTGTATCATACGGTGATTTGTGTGGTTTGCTTATTTCTTTTGTTTCAGTAATCCGATATATCTTTTATATGATAGACTATGCTTTTTAATTAATATCTGAATCTGAATAAGTTCTTTAATTCACGCCTCTGTATTACACAAGCTGAATCTATTCGAATTGCATCCAGTTCTACAGCAAGATATTGGTATGAATGTTATCATTATTGGATTCATATAAAATAAGTATTTGTGAGGCTTGAAGATAATATCACTTTGTTCAGAAACATAGTCACATCATACATTACTCTCGGATCGCTGCAGTAGAATAGAACGCATACATACATCGGAGTTTGTTGTTCCATTTGAGTTTGCGGTTCCATTTGATTGCTGTTGTTCCATTTGATTATTGCTGTTCCATTTTACTGCTGTATCATTTATTGCTGTCCCATTTCCATTTCGCTGTTCCGTTTTACTTTCTGCTGATTTATTTACTTGCCTTTGTTGCTTTGGTGTGAGAGAAGGTCTAAAGCTGTAGTGAGTCAGCAAGCCGCTGCTTAGCTCCCAGATCTTTAGTCCATGCTCTAATTTCCATTCCATTTCCTTGCATTTACTGTTTTAGTGTGGGAGGAGGATCAAGGCTGTCGTGAGACACAGCAGACGCTATTATGCTCCCAGATCCATGATCCATACTCTAATTCCTTTTCCTTCATCAATTTCTAGAGGAATGAGTTATTGCTACTATATCCTCGATTGATGGTCGTTTGAATGAATGATTTTAGTTTAGAACATTTCGGTTTCTTGCTGTTTCAATTAGATTTTGTTTCAAGCATTCATTTACTTGTGGGTTTTGAGCACTATACTGCAAAACATTACTCTTAAGAAAATAGCCGCCTCAGACAGAGTACACTCTTGAAATAAAAAGTCGTCCCTGGGTTGATAATTAATGTGAGGTAATTAGGAGTTCATAAGACACCTTTTTATCGCTCCACATTTTGGCGTCGTTGCCGGGGAGAGTGTAGCTATTTATAAAGAGTAGTGTGAATCTGATGAGTGTCTGTTAGGGAAGAGTTGGATTTTAAAAACGGAAGGTAAGAACCTGTGTACGGAGCATGTAAAAGCCCTGCTCCACTGTCCGCTTTCCTAACAGATTTGCTCTTGCTTTATTGTGTAGAAGTAGATGTTTGAATTTTTATGTGAATGATTAGGAAAAAGATAGAAATTAAAAAAAAAAAAATGAATCACATGATCTCACACAAGTGGTGATGTAAGCGCCACCCATTTCACTAACCGATTGACAGGAACATTTGAAGAAGGAGCCTTGAAAGAAACACATGAAGAACATCTTCTATTATGGAGCAGCTCTCCGATGGTTCATGAGCCTAGGTGGGAATTGCATCCAATCATGGGAGGACATGAAGAACATATTCTTGAAGAAGTACCAAGACTATTGCAAAGCCAATGAAGATATTTTCTATATGATACAAGGGGAAGATGAAAGTTTGGAGGACTATGTAGATCGATTTCATTATAACCTTCAAAAATCAAAGCATAAGCATTTGGAGAAAGAGATCTTAAAAACACTCCTTCTTAAAGGAATCAAAGATGAATGTTTAGAAATCTTAAATCTGATAGGAAAAGGTGATGTTTTTCAGTTATCATATGATGATGTTTGTGAGTTGTGCATAAGGTATTCAAGAGGAATCTCCAAGGCTGGTAAGAATTTTAGAGATGTTTTTTCTTTGTTTTCCAAATCTACTACAAGAATAGGAGACATAAGACCTGAAATCAATGTTTTATTTGAAAATTTTAAAGTTGATTTTATTAGCTCTCTAAATGAAAAATTGGATATTTTGCAGGTTCATAAAAATGAAGAATTTGATGAAGTGTTTTACCCTCATGACCGAAAGGAGCATCTCATAGATACTCACTCTTCCTTATCTACGATGGAAGTAGCATATCAAAGAGATGGGAAAGCTGCAACAAGGCCTATAGGTATGGTTCAAAACACTTTTTCTCCATTGTCATACTTGCATAATCCATTATGGAATGTTAATGTGTTAGGGCAGCCATGTCAATTTCAATATAACCACCTATCTTGTTTACAAGTTGGGCATGGTTCATCTTATGATGGCATGACTACTCTCCCTCATCCTGTAGCACAAACATATTCTCCATATTTTTCATCAGCTCCTCCACAACATCCTGCTTGCATACCAAATTCATCCACTCAACCCAATCAACCACATCATCACAATGCTCCATTCTTTACACATTTTCCTGCTCAACTAATTCCACACTCTCACCACAATAAACCAGTACAACATGCTTACAATGTTGAACTAGCAAATTTACCCACCCTTCCCACCCATTCTATCTCACATGTGTTATTAGAGAAAACCTACAATGAGATTCAGAATGTTTCAAATGCAAAAATTGTAGAAGCTATGGAAGGAAATGAGGTTTCTTGTAGGATGCATCAACAAGTTATTTTAAAAGACCAAGGACTTCATGATTTGATGGATATGAGAAATCAACAAAGTAACGCATACATTGAAGATTGGTTTCACTCCATCACTTGTTTGCAACATTGCTCCACACTTCAACAATTTTTGACTCCATCTTTTCAAGGGAAGTTGGCTTCTCATACCCTAATTTTTATCAATATGCATTTTTCGAATTTGGGTATGTGCATACATGAGGCCTTATTTCTAACATGGTTCCACTGGAAATACTCTTATACATAAACATAATCAATTCTCAAAGAAGAGTAGGATAGTGGAGAAAATAAAATAAATAACGAAATAAAACAAGCACATTTTTTTATTTTTGTAAAACTAGGGTTTTTGTTGCAACATGCTATGCAAATCAACATCGGTGATAATTTTTTTATAATTTGTGTATGTAGATGAATCATAATGGAAATAATAAGTTCTACAAACACTCATTTTCATTTTTATCACCAATTTGAAAAAATGATTGAATTTCATTTTTTTTGGCTTGCGGGCTTGATGAACTTTCTGGAAAAACTGTCGGGACAGTCATGTTTTGAGGGACCAAAAGTGAATATTTTTAAAACCTATTTCTACCTTAGGTAGCTCTTGATGTCTACTTTCTAACCCAATTTGAATCACTCAATTTGGATTTGAAACGAAAAAGTTAGAACCAAAACATTGACCGGTTATCTAGCGGGCAGCTCAAGAACAGAGTTGGTACAGTTCGTTTTTGGAGGCCTAAATGACCATATTTTTAAAACCTGTTTCAATCCTAAGTAGCCCTTGATGTCTACTTTCCAATCCAATTTGAATCACTCAATTTGGATTTGAAACGAAAAAGTTAGAGCCAAAACATTGACCGGATGTCTAGCGGGCAGCTCAGGAACAGAGTTGGGACAGTCAGTTTTTGGAGGCCTAAATGAATGAATTTTTAAAACCTGTTTCTATGGTAGGTTCCCCTATGAATCTAGTTTACAATGCAATTGGAATCACTCATTTTCGATATCGTATGGGGAATTTATGATCAAAATACTGACTGTCTATCGTAAATCAGCACCCTTAAAACTATGTCTTTCCAGCTGTTCCTTAAAGTATTTGACCTATCAATTCTTCTTGTCTTCAAAACCTGTTTCTATTGGAGATCAATAAATGAATCTATTTTCATTTCCAATTTGAATCATTCGAATCCGACATCAAACGAAAAAGTTATGCTTGAAATATCAACTGTTGGTCTAAGCTGGGTAATCGAAAATGACTCTATTATGCAGGTTGTTCTAAACAAATTTGACATATCATATGATTGAATTTTTAAAACCTGTTTCTACTGGAGATAAAACTTTGATTTAGTTCTCATTTGGCTTTGGAATCACTCAATTTGGACAAAAAACAAAGAAGTTGTGATTAAAACACTGCTGGTTAGTATGGTCGACCACTGCTCTCCCGCAGGTAACAAATAAATTTTACTTTGTTATTTTCTCTATGGATTTGTTATACAGAATAACTACTTGTTGTTTTTTGCATAATTCTTGGATTAAGGGAGCCCGTACACCTCTCTTTCTTCATGATTTAATGCTTTATTGCAGGTAGATACTCGTTTTTTGCAGGTCCTGGGAAAATAAAGAAGGTCAATTTATGGACGAGTGATTTTTCAAAGAAGTTTTTATAAAACAAAGGAATTTTATCCAAATCATTACCCAACGAATTCATAATAGAAAAAATGAAGAATTGATTTCAATTTCAAGATTCATGTCTTGTCATTGCTGCCAAAACATTTTTCAAAAAGATCATTTTTTTAATATCATAGCTCTTGTAACTTAATTTACATATTGTTTTTTAAATAAAATGTTGTTTCTTTTCTAATTTCTTTTATATTTTGTGTTTCAGGTGTTGCTTCATTCAAAAGCATCAATGCAGTGAACAGCTAATTCATTCTTTGCGTGTTTGCATTTTATGGTTGTGTATTTTGCTGTTCCTTTTCTAAAGGAACAGCATTTGTGTGCATTTTTGTCGTTCCTGTTGTTCCTTTTTTCAAAAGGAACAACAGTTTGAGTTTTTGCTGTTCCTTTTTTCAAAAGGAACAGCAGTGCGTGTTTTTGCTGTTCCTTTTTCAAAAGGAACAACAGTTTGAGTTTTTGCTGTTCCTTTTTTTCAAAAGGAACAGCAGTTTGAGTTTTTGTTGTTCCTTTTTACAAAAGGAACAGAAGTGCGTGTTTTTGCTGTTCCTTTTTTCAAAAGGAACAACAGTGCGTGTTTTTGCTGTTCCTTTTTTAAAAGGAACAGCAGTTTGAGTTTTTGCTGTTCCTTTTTTCAAAAGGAACAACAGTTTGAGTTTTTGCTGCTCCTTTTTTTCAAAAGGAACAGCAGTGCGTGTTTTTGCTGTTCCTTTTTCAAAAGGAACAGCAGTTTGAGTTTTTGCTGTTCCTTTTTTCAAAAGGAACAACAGTTTGAGTTTTTGCTGCTCCTTTTTTTCAAAAGGAACAACAGTGCGTGTTTTTACTGTTCCTTTTTCAAAAGGAACAGCAGTTTGAGTTTTTGCTGTTCCTTTTTTTCAAAAGGAACAGCAGTGCGTGTTTTTGCTGTTCCTTTTTCAAAAGGAACAACAGTTTGAGTTTTTGCTGTTCCTTTTTTCAAAAGGAACAGCAGTGCGTGTTTTTGCTATTCCTTTTTCAAAAGGAACAACAGTTTGAGTTTTTGCTGTTCCTTTTTTCAAAAGGAACAGCAGTGCGTGTTTTTTCTATTCCTTTTTCAAAAGGAACAACAATTTCGCGTTTTTGTGTGTATTTTTGATTTTTTTTTTGGTATGCATTTTCTTTATTGTTCCCTACACAGAACACCACTTTCTTTTTGAGTGTTTTTGTTGTTCCTTCCAAAAAAAAAAAAAAAAAAGCAACACTTTGAGAGTATTTTTTAGAGCAACCCTTCCTTTCTCTTGTGAGATTATTCATAGTCCATCTCAACAACATTTTCCTGATTCTCTTTCATGGGATGAAGTACACTACTTTTATGAGGACAAGAATTATGGATTCTATTGAAGCAAGTTAATATCATTCAAGTTATGATCTTTAACAGGACAGCTCCTTGATGATAGATTCTTTTCAGAAGGGACACAATTATTTATATATCACTTTACTGCATTGTTTTCTGTTGAACATGATATTGATTGACCATCTTAATACCATGCTGGTTCCATCATCCCTGGTTATAATCTTCTCTGTCTGTAATAAATGAGATTATGGGTATATTTTTTTTTTATATATACATGTTCAACTTCTTCCGCCATCCCCTGCTCTTAAGGAGTATTGAGCCTCCCTCTTTTTATCATAAAAATGTGTAATAATAACAAAATTTTGTTCGCAGATGGAGGATAGGGGGTCTCATTACGAGCCAGCCTACCATGTTCATAAGGCTGTAACAAAGTGACATTCCCATTATGGCCACCACACCAGGGTTATGATCCATTGGATAGCCAAATTATCCTTGGAACAGGAGGTCTCATCACGAGCCGGCCTGATCACTTTTTCTACCTCCTAGTGAATGGTAGTGTGGTTATCTGGTTACCACGCCAGCACACTGATCTCTTCTGTAGAACAACACTAAAACTCTCCATTTATAAATTGAGGATCCTGGCTCATATGGGTTAAAAAGCAACCCTGCCGAGGCTATGGACGCCTGCTGGCAGCAGCGGCTCTGCTGATGGTATTGAAGTTATATCTTTTCGTCAATTATTATTATAATACCCTTTTCTTATTTTCTTTTTATCAGAGAAGTTATTTCCTTAACTTTTTCCCTGTTTGAACCTTTATGCATGAGAAATTGTTTTATGATCAATCACATCATTTTCAGCTAGAATACCGTCAGCAAAGCATCTTTTTAGCATATTGTTGTCCTTTTTCGTTTTGTATAAACTATCATCAATCCAAAGCGTCCTATCTCTTATTCATAACTATATTTACACACTTTGCTCTCAATATAACCATAACTTTCACCGTCCTATCATTGATAAGTGTACTCTGCTTCACTTACTGATATATTGTTCATTCCATTGCCTTGCCGTCAGCACCACCCCTTTCATATGCTTTATGGTTATGGGACCCATTTTCCAATTGGAGGGGGAATGTATGCATTATGGAATTGCATGCGATATGATTACTACACTTTGCCATACCTTGTTGATTTCACAACATATTAGTATTGCATGTATACATAAGTTTTTCTCATTGAAATTTTGCATGCATTTTATCTGTTGCTATTCAAAGCTAACACTATGGATTCAAGCACATTGTATGCAAAATAATGCTTTGTTTACAGGAGAACAACAAGTATGGGCAGAATTCTATTCGTCGCATGACCACACTATTGCACTTCACAGTAGAGGCTCGCGAACGTGAACAATTCTTCAGACATGATGTGCTTCTCTGGATTCCACCTTTTGCATCACTTTCAGCACCAACTCTATCTACATCAGCTTCAACAACTGCCAGTCCATATATGTCATTCCACATTTTTTTGGAGGTAAAACTTGAGGTAAAATCGCATAGTTTTCTAATTTATTATGAATTTAGGAGAATTTCATCAAAATCTATTTTGAGCATTATTTGTCATCTTTCATTCCACATCTTTACCACTTTCCCTTTTTCAGCAGCATGTCATTTTCGAGTGTGGGGGAGTGTTCCTTTCATTCCTTTCTTTCTTATCATCACACCATTCATATCCTTTATCATCCATTGCTATTCTTATTCACTCTCAACACCTCCCTTATTCCATGTTGTTTTACACCAACCATAGAATTCAACAGCTGGTAGCAACCACCTCTATTTGTTTTCTAGCATCGCATGAGGACATGCTAATTTTTCAGAGAGGGGGAGGAATTGCTATGCATGATGAATATTTTCTACTTTCTTCCTTATTTAAGGCATACAATTTCATTTTTTGATTTCCACATATTTTTTTAAAACTATGAACCCAATTCTTGTAATTTTTGGAAAACACATACCTATCATTAATACAAACCCACACAATTTCAAGAAATAGTGGTTCATAAAATTTCGGAAATCATGCACTCTCACTTACAGCCATTTTGTTTATATCTCATGATCCGTGCATCAAAACAATCTGATTTTTGAATCATAAAGGCATTCATATATTATAAATTTACTTGCCAAATTTCAACAAAAGCTGGTTTGTAAGTTTTTGAGAAAATGGTTCATGAAGTTTGCTGTTACATATATCATATTTTGTTGCAACTTCATATATACATATAATTGAATGTCAATGTAAAAATTGTTATGCCTTCATCAAGATTACCAAAAGTGAATATTCATTAATTAAGGAAGAATTCATTTGTTCTATCCATTTCATGAGCTGAGATGAACATATTTTTTTTCTTGCTTGGTTAACACATGGGTTTTTGTCTTTGGGTTGCATGAGGACATGCAATATATTCAGTTTTCGTTGCATGAGGACATGCAATATATTGAGTGTGGGGGTGTGTAGAGTCGATAATATGCCATTATTATTGTCACTTGTGAACGTTTATTTCACCCATTTCTACCATTATTCATCATGACATTTATTATAATTTATCATTTAAATCCATTTTATTAATTATTTATGCTCTCATCAATAAATATTATTTATTCTCCTTTATTTCTAATAAATTGATTATTATGCATTATTTTACCAATGATAGTGCTAATAAGTTGGTTGTAACCTTATTTACCATTTTTAGCCTCCAAAGTAACTTCCAGATTGAAGATTTGATTTTTAAATCAGCCAACTCAGAAATTCGCTGGTTTAAGGAGTGACAGTTTTGCGGTTAAGATTCTGAGCAAATGAAGACGAATTTGGAAAATCCGGAACATGGGTTTTGTCCAGAACGGGCCCAATTATCTTCAAAAAGAACAGTTTGCCCAAATTCGGCTTGTACAGGGAGAAACGCAGGGTTCTTTGAGCACGATTTTCTCAGATTTGCAGTTGCGGCCGCCCTCCAAATCTCAGCTGTAAACCCAAATTCGTCTTGCTTTTGTTGAAGAGATGAGAGGGAATATATTTTCTTGTTGATCATCTGGTTAGAATCAACCCAAATTTATCATGTTGTAATTATCTATGCTCTGATCTTTCTCTATTTAAATGAAACCAAAGATCAGAGGAGGGGGATTTTGCTTTTGTAATTTTACACTCTCGGAATAAACTTTGATCGCTGAGTCTCATTGAGACCTGACTTTGTTATACTTTTGTGGACACAATTAATATAAAAGACTTGGTGTTCATTCCGTCTCTGCGTCTGGAGTAATCTAAGGCGGTGTACCATCGGCAGCTAAGGGCCCGGCTCCGGAGGACACTTGCCTTTGTATCATACGGTGATTTGTGTGGTTTGCTTATTTCTCTTGTTTCAGTAATCCGATATATCTTTTATATGATAGACTATGCTTTTTAATTAATATCTGAATCTGAATAAGTTCTTTAATTCACGTCTCTGTATTACACAAGCTGAATCTATTCGAATTACATCCATTTCTACAGCAAGATATTGGTATGAATGTTATCATTATTGGATTCATATAAAATAAGTATTTGTGAGGCTTGAAGATAATATCACTTTGTTCAGAAACATAGTCACATCATACATTACTCTCGGATCGCTGCAGTAGTATAGAACGTGTACATACATCGGAGTTTGTTGTTCCATTTGAGTTTGCGGTTCCATTTGATTGTTGTTGTTCCATTTGATTATTGCTGTTCCATTTTACTGCTGTATCATTTATTGCTGTCCCATTTCCATTTCGCTGTTCCGTTTTACTTTCTGCTGATTTATTTACTTGCCTTTGTTTCTTTGGTGTGAGAGAAGGTCTAAAGCTGTAGTGAGTCAGCAAGCCGCTGCTTAGCTCCCAAATCTTTGGTCCATGCTCTAATTTCCATTCCATTTCCTTGCATTTACTGTTTTAGTGTGGGAGGAGGATCAAGGCTGTCGTGAGACACAGCAGACGCTATTATGCTCCCAGATCCATGATCCATACTCTAATTCCTTTTCCTTCATCAATTTCTAGAGGAATGAGTTATTGCTACTATATCCTCGATTGATGGTCGTTTGAATGAATGATTTTAGTTTAGAACATTTCGGTTTCTTGCTGTTTCAATTAGATTTTGTTTCAATCATTCATTTACTTGTGGGTTTTGAGCACTATACTGCAAAACATTACTCTTAAGAAAATAGCCGCCTCAGACAGAGTACACTCTTGAAATAAAAATTCGTCCCTGGGTTGATAATTAATGTGAGGTAATTAGGAGTTCATAAGACACCTTTTTATCGCTCCACAGCAGCTTAAACAATTAGGTTGCCAGATCACAAAGGAAGAAGGCCCACAGATTGGGGAAATGTTCTTTGATGGGGCTTGCTCTGAGGAAGCTGCAGGAATAGGTGAAGTCCTTGCGTCCCCCACACAAGAATGCATTGATTCATCTTTCATATTAACTTTTCAGGTCATAAATGACACAGGAAAATATGAAGCAAACCTTATTATTCAACAGGGGTACAAAACCTCCCAATCAAAACATCCAAGGCTGAAAACATACAGAGAGGAGGTGAAATATAGACCATCTCTACCTGATAATATCAAACGTTGGAAAGTTTTTGAAGTAGAGGATCAAATCAATAGACTTTTGCAATTCTTTGATGGATCAGCTGATATACACATTGACCAAGAGAAAGAAACCTTTCATAGAAAGGTAAAAAGTGTCAATTATCAGTTTGGTGACTATTTTCTCAAAAGGAATGCATTAAAGGAAGGAGGATATGTTTTGATGGTCTAGTAAATGGGCAGCTTTTGAAACCTTATTTCGTTTAAGGCTTTAAAGCCATGGTATTGTAAATATGTTTTTTAGTTTTATTTCATACTAGTTAGACTCCATGCGCAATGGAACACTATGTAGTAGGTTTAATCTTGTTGTTTACTGGAAAGGCAGTGGTCTACAGTTCTTGAAACCTCACAGGGAGGTTTTCATCCTTAGCAGGAGCTAGTGTTAGCCCTGAAGTGTAGTGCTACCATATTGGAGGCTAAAGGAGGGAGATGATCTACTTTTATCTCCTAGACAAGGCCCCACACGGGTCATCACCCCACTTTCCTCACCCTTCCACTTACCTTTCATTTCCACCCATTTCCTAACCCAACCCTCACATCCACATGGGATCCTCCTTTTGCCTTAAGCCTAAGTAAATTAACCCAAAAAACCCTGAAAAACCTTACTTTTTCACCCATGCACGCCCTTTGCACTTTTCCCAAGGACATTTTGTACCACCATATCCCTTCGCCATTGATTTTCCCTGCTGATCTAATGGCCCATGTTTCACCTGATCAATGAAACATGTTTGATCATTCCCCGCCATTGGATCACCCCCGCTAGATCTAACGGCCCTCACTCATATCGCACAGGTAATTAGTGAGAGGAATACCCGCCCGATAAACGCAGTTTTTCTCTCTCTTTCGTTCCGACGTGTCGTTCGTTGAATGGAATTGGGCGGACTCCACCGTTTACCACTTACCGCCTCATGCCCTTCTGATAGAAACCATAACCGTCTGAGTCAAACCACCCCCTGGAGTTATCGTCTGTGCACCTCCTTCACCTGATAACCGTCTGATCTACTCACCCAAGATCTAATGGCCTAGACATGTTCCACTCCCACTGTGATCTCAAACCTCCTGTGCACAATCTCCACCATGCATTCCCCTCGATCCGATGGCCCTCATTCACTACCGCTCCCGATCATCCTCCACCTCTCTGTCACTTCTCTGTCCGTCCGATTTGGCATGTCCGTCCCCCCATGCACTTCATACTCCACTCCCTATCTATTACCCGAAGAAGAAGGTGGCCGACTTTGTCAGTCTGATGACAGTAAGACTGCTGAACTGAATTAACAAAAAAGCATGGCCAAACGAAGAAGGACACAACACGATCCAACAAATAGAATTAAACAGTCACGTAGCTCCACCGCCATAATCAAGCCAACCACCTAGCAGGACAACACAATACGAGAATTGATTAATGTTTTCGTGATGGAAAGGGAAATTACATCCTGGAATGCAATCAAACAGTTAATTCCTTTAGGTGGTCGATTAAGACATCTCTAGCCCTAAACGGCTAAGGATCATTGTAAAAGTAAACTATAAATAGTCGAAAGCAAGATGTAATCGGTGTGGTTATGGTTCAATTCAACTTTTGGAGACTATAGATACTTTGTTCCTTGCAACGTCTCATCTTCATTTTCAGTAATACAAGCTTCTTTTGTTGTTACATGTTCAATGTCCACTTCCCTTCTGTTCTAAACTAGCACCTGGATTGGTTTATTCATGTTTTCTCCTATGTTTAATGCTTGATAACTGTCATCTTATCTCTACATTGGTAAATGGGGTTTGCTACTGAATAGGTCATCTATGTTTCTTCTATATCTAACGCTAGATAATTGTCATATTATCTCCATTTAGATAGATTAGATTTGAAATTTCATTCACTGGCTGCAGTCGGCCATCATATGTTATGTATGCATCTGCTGGTGTGGTTAATATTCTTCATCCATTCATTTAATCTGCAAACTATTGAGCATTAGTGGTATAAACCCTTGTAGGCTGAGGTTGTTCATGCATGTCTGGAGTGAAAACAGAGTTGAAGTGGTTATCTGGCTTGAACCAAACCATCATCCATTACAATAGTTCCTAGAACAATATTGAAGATTATATGTTACCAGGCATCTCTGAGCTACAACCTAGGAGAGTTTCCTGGAGTGCTAACAGACCCTATATTGCTAGAGGTTGTTGTGTTGTTCTAGTTGAGTAGTACATATTGACCACAGACTGAAAATGAATGAAACAAGGGTCACATAGAAGAGATGTGACAACATATTTCCTTATGAGTCCAATCGGAGTTGGGCGAGGCTCATTGGCCGTGGTGGCTTCCAGCATATGACGGTTCATAGAGTCATGAGAAGAGGATTGTAACACGCTCCTCCCACATTTATCTAATCTAATTGGTCCACCAGGGTAAACATGTGATGAAGAGTTACTATGAAATGATTCAACACCCTCAGTATAGTTAAGGAAGTGGAATCAACAAAACAAAACTAGATTGACCTTCCTTAGGAGCTGCAGAACCTTTAGGAGCCAACCAACCCGTCCAGGTGTCCAACCCTTGAGAGAACTTGATGCTTTTCTGAACTAAATGCCCAGTCACTCCCATGATAATCCCTCCATGCATCTGAAACCCTCCAGTCATTCCCACAACAAGTATCCCATGTGACTGTGGCCTTTTCTAGGTAGTTCTATGCCAGCAACCCCAGAGTCTGAGCTACTTTTTCAAGGCCAAGACTCAGGCCTCTGCCAATAACTTTATGAAACTTCTAGAAATGATAAATAACAAGACGAAAAGGCCTCTAATGTGAAAATTAAACAAGGAACTGACCTGACAAAGCCTAGCCATGACAAGAATTCTGTTAAGCACATCATGAACATGTAATATATAGGTCATAACAACAAATTTGAACATAGAGACTTCATAATTATATGATATTTGTCAAAAAGGACTGATGCCCACTCATAGTAGCTGCATTATCATCTATTAGGTCATACATTCATTATTCATTAGTTTACTAATCAAAACATGATGAGAGCCAGGACTAAGATATGTCATTAAACCATGCTTACAGCCAGCATATAACTAGTAGAATAACAATGATAGAAAAACCATTAAAGCCACATAGTAACAAGTACATTTACACATAAAACATTAGAGGAAAATAACTCTTCTTAACATATGCAAAATACAACGAAGTTAGGGACTTCCACGTATCACCCAACCATATATTGGGTTGAACCAAATTTTTCTTTCACCAAATCACCCTCATGCCATATTCCAGACATGAATGTGGCACTTACAACAAAAAAAGTAGGGCTTCCTCGAGCTTTACCGCAATCCACCAAGAGATTTCTAGTCTCATGCCCTCATCTATACAACTAGGTGTTAACACAATCCCACCAAGAGATTCTTAGGCCCAAACAAGAAACATACACTACCAAGATTTACCGTAATCCCACAATATATCAGTCCAGGTATAACTAGGCCTATAAAAGCATGGTTGCCTCCAAATCTCTCCACCTAAACTGTGAGGAATTTGTTTGTCTCCACCTCTAGGCTTTATCATATATCTCGTAATTCACCGGTCGAGGATTGATAGGCCTAACGAGGATCCACCCTCTAGGCTTTACCATATATCCCACCATTCATTAGTCGAGGATTTCTAGGCCCAACGAGGGTATACACAATCAGGATTTACTGCAATCCCACCTTCACTAGTCTATAGATTCCTAGGCCTTTTGTTTCTCCCTTGAGACCACCCCACTCAATTTCAAAACCATTCGGATATCCATGTCAACCAAATAAGGGAAACCCCACCACACCATGGCTATTCGGAAATGGAAAGACAAGGCTGAAAACCACTGCCACACCTGGACAAACACATGCCATTGACAATAAAATAACCAAGTACACACATGTATGTACCATGCATGCCAAAACTAGCTAGGAAATCATACATGCAACTTGATAACTGCAAGTAATCTCATTGTAGCCTCTAGATACCACTCCTCCTTGCTTGATCTTTGCTTCCCTTTGCTTTCTTTGTCCTTCCTTAGGTTTCCTTCCTCAATTCTTGAGTGCTCCAAGAATGCTCTAAGTTTCCAAGAGTATGAAAGTGAGAGTAGAGAGAGAGCTCGAAGCTAAAATTGAAAAAAAGTTGTGAACTAATCCTCAGAAGCCTTTTTATCAATGAGGCCTCTATTTTCTTCAATTTCCATTATTTTTCCTTCATTTTCCTCCTCACATGCACCCTGTGACCTTTCACCTTCCTTTTCTCCTAATTTCCTTTATTTTCATAAATAAAATACAAATTAATTCATCTTGCCTTTTCAAAGCCTTTTCCATTACCTTTGCCAATTTCCCCTTAGCCATAATAAACCAAATGAAGACACGCTAGGATGTTTTTCCCAACAATCAAATTGGAGTAAGTGTCCCATGACCTTGGTCTTATTTTTTCTTTATTAACTTTATTACATGTATTTTTAACCTCGGGTTGTTACAAACCCCTCCCCTTAGGGGAACATTATCTTCGGTGTTCAATGACACCTATAACCAACAAGACCACTGCAAAGAAAAACATACTACCCATGGAGCTTTATAAATTAACTCGATGTAGTATTTAAAATGAACAAACTATTGAAAAGAAAACCATCTTGACAAACAGAACAACATGACACCCATACCACTTATTGGAGCTTTATAACACAATTCGTTGCATTATTTACATCCATATACATATATACATATACCAAAATTTCTTTTCCTCAACTGACAAACAAGAAAGGATACATAGCCCACATATGATCAGCGAGCTCCCATGTAGCTTCATTGGGCCCAAAGTGCTTCCACTGCACTTTAACCTACTCAAATGCTCAGTTTCGGATCATGAGCATCTTTCTATGCAAAATACAGTGAGGTTCCAACTGGAATTCTCCTTCTAGACCCACCTCCAATAGATACCAATCAATAACATGATCAACACCCTTTACATATATTTTTAAGCAATGAAATATGGAACATCATGGACTTTCATCATTGGAGACAGTGCAAGTCTATAGGCCACTGGTCAAATCCTCTCAAGGATCTCTAAAGGCCCAAAATATTGAGGTGCTAACTTTTCACATGACCTGATCCTCAAGGAGATCTTCTTGGGCTTGATGCGCAAGTACACATGTTCCCCAACCTGAAACTCCTTAAACAACCTGTGTTGATTTGCATAACTTTTATGCATGTCTTATGTTGCCTTTAGATTCTTCTTGATAACTTTCAATTCCCATTCCATCTCTGCCAACATGTATATTCCTATCAACACCATGTTGAATGGATCACTCTGAGTAATAAGAGTATTACAACTCCACCCATAGACTGCTTCAAACAGACTCATCCTTTGTGACTGTTGATACACATTATTGTAAGTAAATTGAAATAATGGAAGAAACTCTTCCCACTTCCGTTGCTGAAGCATAACATACATCCTCAAAATGTCCTCTAGTATTTTGTTGACCCTCTTTGTATGTCCTTTCGTCCGCGGATGATAAGCTATGCTAAAGGTGAACTATTTCCCCAAACCTACAAACAACTCCTTCCAAAACTTGGAAGTGAACTTAGCATCCCTATGTAACACAATCTTCTTCAGTACACCATGTAACCCTATTATATCTTTGATGAAGACCTGTGCTACATCACTAACTGAATAAGTATACTTTACTCGAATGAAGTGTGCTACCTTTGTCAACTTCTCCACCGCAATCATGATGAATCATCATGTCTAGAAGTCCTCAGAAAACCTATAATGAAATCCATGGAAATGACCTACCATTTCCACTCTGGAATCAGATTCGGCTGTAGTAGACCACCTAGATGTTTACACTCTGCCTTTACCCGTTGACAATCTAAGCACCTAGCCACAAACTCTACCACTTCCCTCTTCAGATTTGGCCAATAATAGAACTTCTTCACTGCTATGAATGTCTTTTGATATCCTGGGTGATCTGAATATGTTTTAACATGAAATTTCCTCAAGATAATATTATTTAGCTCACTGTTGTTTGACACATATACAACTCCTTAGCTTCATGCCACATCTTTCAAGAGTTGATAGCTATCAACCCACTATCGTGATCTTCCTTTACATTATTCTCATCAAAGGTGTCCCACCACTTGCACCTAAAAATAGCACATTGGAACGAAGAGAAGTCCACTTGAATGATCTCTTGTATCTTTCTAACATAACCTGTCTGCTACACTAGTTTTTAATCATGGTGGCCAGCACAACTAGATTGTTAAAACTCAACTTCCACTCTATATTCTTGTATCATGCCTCCATCATCGACATACTCCATGCGAAAATGATGTCTATATTCCCCCATAGATGGGAACAAATGCACATATAAAAAAGTGAAAAAATCACAGTGTCATGTGTCTAATAACCTGAACACAATTAAAAATAAAAAAATATATAGATGCTACAATTCAAAGGTGCAATATGAAGTCGTTATAATTCACATTGTACAAAAAAATTGTTGTCCCCAACTG
The DNA here is from genome assembly GCA_031772625.1 of Pinus tabuliformis. Classification (NCBI taxonomy): domain Eukaryota; kingdom Viridiplantae; phylum Streptophyta; class Pinopsida; order Pinales; family Pinaceae; genus Pinus; species Pinus tabuliformis. The sequence goes on from CM062817.1 coordinate 1,683,468,231, forward strand.
AGTAGACTTTGACTTGTTGCCAAGTCTAAAGAGAGGGGTAGTAGAAGCATATTTTAGGCTTTCGAATAAGCTATAAGTGATATGAGCATCATCGCCTAGCTCATCGTTCTAGAATGCATATAACAACATTCCCTCCATCGCAGTGGTATCCCATAATTAATCATTCATACCAACCTCCATTTGATTGCCTCGATTGCCAGCTTGTGATGAAGAACTACTATTGTTGTAGTCATTCCTAATTAGTGAATTTGGACATGGTGGGAATTGAATAGGCGGTTGATTCAACCATTCGTTGTATGATTCCTATCTTATTCTTTCTCTTAATGTAACCTTCTCTTGAGTTGACATTACAGTGGGGTGCTCTGGAAAATGGTAGGTGGGTCGCTCATCACCACTAGAATCATAATTTCAAAAAATATTGAACGTCATTAGTACAATATCAATGATATTGTTAAGCACGTCAATGCAATTAGTTTGTTGAAATTACTTTATACCAAACAATTATTACCATTGTTGATCTAGGATTGTGGCTGGAAGATTTGATGTTCCAACTGGCAGGGTGAAGAGGCTGTCCATTTTCATCTACCAATTGCTTGTGATATGTTGCTCCCGATAAGAGCTTCGATGTTTTTGAAAATATGGAGTAATATTTTTTTGCATCTGAACTCGACTCTGAATCATGTTCCTGCAAATTTGGATACATTTTTATTCAATTGACATGGATTAAAAAAACAAAAATTTAATTAAATAATCGAAATAGAAATAAAATATGAACTTATTGGAGATGGATAGGGAGAACTTTGTGAAGGAATTTGATAAACAATATGGAACGAGATGGAATTTGAAGAATTGGCCATTTGATATTATTGATATTTTGTCCCTCCATATGAGAAAAATCAGAAACAAAAATTTGTGTGCATATCCAAAATTAATCTCAACAACCATATAATAACAATCTAAATTTCAATATAGTTTTTAAACTGTTTTTCAAGAATCAAGTGACTTTAAGTGGAAAACGTATACTATGAACTACTCTAATTCATGTGGATGCATCCTAAAGGATAATTTGAGATTAATATGTCATTTTATGTGAAATTAAAATTGCATATAACTTTTAAACCAAAATGGTACACTTATCATATCAAAATGCACCGATGCGTTTAAAAAATTAACAGCACCAAGGCGTTCAAATAATACCTGCACCTATTTTTTGTCATTCCAAAAAACATATGTTATCATATCGATGTTCTTCCACAAAAACACACCAACACGTTTCAAAAACGTTAGTACCACTACACACTTGTTTCCCAATTTTAAAAAATAAAAATGAATTCAACCAACTTGGTGCTCTTATAACAAGTACAACACCAATGATTTTAAATAGAAACCGCATTGTTGTGTTAAAAAAATTAATCACGCCATTTTGAGATTTCGAAAACAAAAAAATTGTATCATGTTGGTGCGTTGAAAAAATTTCCCTCCTTGGCAATGTCTGTTCACTTCTTTTACAAACACATTGGTGTGCTTCTCTATCGAACGCACCGATGTGCAAAGAAATTGAAGAAAAAAACGCGATTTATTAGTTTATTTTTAATTCAAATATGAGTGGCAATTGAACGTTCGAAATCTAATTTTGTAAAGTCTTTTAAATAGTAAAAAGTTATTCTCCATTTCATTATTTTACCCAAAAATTCAAATGAGTGATTTGCAAGAGAGACATACCAGGAGCATTGTGAAGCAACAAAATACTTTGGAGCAACATAACTATTTAAAAGATCGGAAGTTGAAAGGTATGGTGATTCACTCAAAAACCTACATAGTAAAAATTTTAAATTTTATTGTTTATTTTACTAGTAATTTTTTTTACAATTTTGGTTAGGGTTTAATTAAAAGATATATCATTTGCAAGAGAGACATAATAATAGCACTGTGGAGCTGCAAAATATTTTGGATCCTCTAAAAGATCTGAAGTTGAAAGGTATGGTGATTCACTCAAAATCCTAGATAGAAAAAATCTTAAATTTTACTGTTAAAATATTTTACAGTTTCTTTTAGATTTATTCATAAGTCAAAAAAATAATTTAAAACCCTATATGATAAAAAATTTAGTTAGATTTTACTAGAAAAAACATTTACGATCTGCTTTCCTATTTAAATTTAATTAAAATTCAGAGAAAAAACAAAAGATGTCAATACTTACCATAAACCCTTTCTTCCTCCAAAATTTCATATTAGGGTTTAAATTATTCTACCACTTTGTAATTAGGGCTTTTCAATTTAGGGTTTTAAATTTAATGGGTTTGTGTACTTACTATATATAGGGTGTTTGACATGTAAAGTAGGAGAATAAATTATTCAATTAAATCCGAACCCTATCGGCTGATCCAGGTGGATTTTGGTGGCCACTCGCCAAGTCCACTTGGACCCCCACCATTGTTTTTTTCAACTTTTCAGTTTCCTTAATTGTAGCAGAATTTACTATTTTTAACAGTTTTTCAGGTCCTGAACTTTTGGAGCCGTTTTGAGGCCCTAAACGACGTTTTTTTTTTGGAAAATGGGAGCAACATGGGTCCACGGACCAATGTTTCTCTTCCAAAAGTTGTAGTTCTCGGATAGATCTTTCTAACGAGATAGTGTGCACGTCAAACAGAGATTGTATGCCAAAGTTACGACCCCAGGAAGTTGATGTACCAATTTACCCAAACGGGGCCCACAATTTGGCGTTTCATCTTCTAGGGTTAGGTTTTTGGATGTTTAGGGTTTTCCATTGTTTCTCAACAATAAATACGCCTTCAAGCCTCATTGTAACACAATTCAAAGGCATGTAGCAGCCACATCTCTTCTGCTCACAGTAGGTTTCCCACCAGTCATTGATGTGCGGGACGCTTTGAGAAGAGCGAAAGTAATATTTTTCTGGTTGGAAAAATCATGAACAGAAAAATACCCTTCTAGCATATTTAACCATTTATCTATAATGTTTGCATCTATCTGACCCTCAAATATGGGAATGTCAAAGTTAGCTTGTACCTTAAATGGCGTGGCACTTCCAGAGTAGTTGTTGGAAGTAGATGTGTTGCCCCTGGGTAGCCACGAAGGATCTCGACAAAGTTGTCCATCATTGCGTTCTTTTGTCACTCTAGGGGCTCTTTGAGCAAGATTTTGATAGGATCTCCTGACCAATCGTCTTTCTTTTCATCTGCCATGGGAGGCCATTGGGATTTGTGAGGCTGGTCTTGCAATTCGACCAGTTCAAGCCCTAACTCCTTATATCCCAACCTCCTTGGGGACATGCAAAGAAAAACAGAGAAAGAGAATACCGCTCTAATATCACTGATTTGGATTTAAATAGGAAAATGACAAATTACAGATATAACCATACATATGGAGATGCAACAGAAATAATACTTCATTTCATTACTATAAAATACTGAAATATGCTTACAAACAGAAATGGAAATAAACTAGCTAGGGCAATGGTAGCATATCTCTGAGAAGATATGTGGCGGCTACATGCCTCTGAACTGTGTTACAATGAGGCTGGAAGGCCCATTTATTCTTGAGAAGCAATGGAAAACCCTAAACGTCCAAAAACCTAACCCTAGAAGATGAAACGCCAAACTGTGGGCCCTGTTTGGGTAAATTGGTACATCAACTTCCCAGGGTCATAACTTTGGCATACGATGTTTGTTTGACATGCACAATATCTCGTTCGAAAGGTCTATCTGAGAACTACAACTCTGGGAAGAGGAACATTGGTCAATGGACCCATGCTGCTCCCAGGTTTCCCAAAAAAATGTCATTTAGGGCCTCAAAATAGCTTCGGAAGTTTAGGACCTGAAAAATTGCTAAAAATAGTAAATTGTGCTACAATTAAGGAAACTGAAAAGTTGAAAGAAACAACGGTGGGGTCCAAGTGGACTTAGCGGGTGGCCACCAAAATCCACTGGGATCATCGACCCTCTCTATTATTTTTAAAAACAATTATATGTTTAGCAATGCACCCTCTATAATATAATGCATCCATGCTCCCTGTGCAATACAATGCACCGACATATTAGAATACTCTCTATTATCTCCATTCTATTAATGATTTCTCTTGGTGTACTATAACGCACCAACACACCTCTTCCAAATAACACAATTAACTCATTTCTGTGCTTTTATCCTTACAAATCGTACAATAATAATTTAAAATTATCTTTAAAAAATAATTTTCCATGATGGTGCTAAACAATTAAATGTTCGGTGCATTTAATGTTCTAAACACACCGGTGTGTTTAATGTTCTAAACACACCAGTGCGTTTATTTAGATAAACGCACCAGTTACCAGATCTTTTTTTCACTAAAAATTATTTGATTTATTTGTAAAATATATTCAATGGCTTCTATATAGAATGATATAGGTTGTATATTGATAAAAAAATGTCTCACGAGGTCTCAAGTAACAAAAATATTGATGGACACAATGATAGCACATAAAAAAAATAGAGAAGGCAAGTTCTTTGTAAATTCTTTACAATATTAATATGTTTGAGCTATATGTAAGTTTAACTAATATGTATTGATTGGTGCATATCATGCAAAGCCTCAAAATGAACAAGGTCAATAAGATTATTTCTATTATAAGTGTAGATAGCATAAAATCCTGATATAAAAATTGCAAAATGATGAATTAGGTGAATAAAAAAATACCATTCAATATAATTGTTTTTCATTAATAATATACTTAAGAATATTATATAACATGTTTCAAACAATCTATTAATTCATATATGTTTAATTTTCTACAGGGAGCTACAACGAAGGGAAATATCAATGTCGTTTTAAGAAAAGAAAAATTATAGAACATGTAAATGAGGATGAATTGTTCCTTATCTCATCTAGAATGGTGCCGGTGGTTAATGAAAGAGGGGAAGTTTTTTGCAAAACTATGAGGGCTCTAGTGGAATGAAAATACAGATGCACTTTCCACTTACAATACAAAAATCAATCCAATGATTCTAAGAATCAAATTATATCTAAACCACAAGAAGCATTTCTAGAGCAATGATCATTGAGACATGTCAAATTTGCAATAGCAAAAACATACAACAACAAAAAATAATCATTCAAAAGGTAATATTCCTAGTTGTATAAAACAATTTTTTAGAATTATATGTATATATTACTACAAACCATTCATTTATTAATATTAATTTTGTTATATTTAGTTTTCATATATCATTATAAAAATTGTTTATTACTTTTTTCGGGAAGATTATGAAAATATGAAATGACCAATGCGTTGATATGTGAAACATGCCAGTAGGAATGTCCAAAAAAGTGTATAAGGAGATGGTCAAAGAAATGGACATAATTGCATCACAGGAGGAGTCATCTCAACAACAACATGCTTCAAATATATGTAATTATGATTGAATTTGTAGATATAAAAAAATAATTTAACATTAAATATTAATTTTCAAGTATTTCCTTGCAGAAAAGAAAACAAGATGGAACTCATTTATCACATAAAACAGGACAGCAAGGAAGAAAATGATTGATTAAATGTTTTCCCAAAACAATGCAACCATGTGTTTTTTTACCCATATGTGGTGGATAGGAATTGGTGGTTAGTATTAAGACACGACCCTAGATCAAAACATATTTTTTAGAACAACAGTGTTATCATGCCAAGCGAGGAACATAATTAGGGTGACGACAATGGAGAGTGATATGTACTTGTGTTATTTCATCATTTATAATAATTTTGTATGATTTTGTTGTCATTATTTCACTAATTAAATTATTTTTTATTCATCTTGTTGACATTTTATAATATAATTTGTAAGATTCATTTTTAGAGAGAGAAATTCTTAATTTAAATTGGTAAGAGTTGCTCTAAATATTAAATTAAATTGCTTGAAAATCTCATAACTTTAGTAATAAATTAAATTTTATAAAAATACAATTTTTTTAATTATATTACATCTAAATTAATTGTTCCGAGAGGTGCTCTACAACTCAATATGGGAGAGGTGCTGTCACATAACGTTACATTTAAAAATAGAAAAATAATAATTTAAATTAACAAATTAAGAATAGTAATAACAAAAGAAATTAATATTGGCCATAATTACAATACTTCAATTTACACCTTAATCTTATATAACTTTATATAGAGATATAAAGTAACCGAAAGTATAAAAAAACAAAAATAGCTTTTATTATGAGGAAGAAATGTAATGATTAATAAATGATAATTTACGTTTTTTTTTAAAGAAATGGATAGCATTTTCATTATATTGACTCGAAATGGGTCAGGTCCCTTACAAAATTTAGATTTATTCTTTCTGCAACTTCCATCAAATTACATTGGATATGGAGCTTCTTGCTACCACAATTATTTACATATATTCATATGGAAAAACTATAACTACATATTCTCCAAAAAACACCACTATATTCTATACATCAATATTGAATATATGTAAATTAAGACAGATTCAATTAGTTGCTACTAGGTTCGGCTTCTTCACCTGTAGGATCATCCACAAAAGTGGTCAGTTCCTCTACATCATTCTCTTCTTCTTCCAGAGTCGATGTAGCAATAACAACCTCAACATTATCAGCAGTGATGGTCGTTGAGTCCCCAGCCCCGAAAAATTCCTTTAAGACCCCCACTGTCATTGTTTCCACCTTAATTTCGATGTTTTCAACCCTCTTCTAAACACTCAAAACATCTATGCTTATGCCTTCCATGGTTTTCTGCACTGATTCCAGGTCTTTGCCCAAACCAGATAATTGGGGGTAAATAAAAATAATGGTTTCACTCAATTCCTTGACAATATACTTAATTGCTTGTTTACAATAGATCTCCACCAAATTCTCAACACTTTCATATGCCACGCCATGACCAGTCCATGAGCTACCAGGCCCTGAACCTCCCCCACTACCATTTTGCGCAGAGGACATCTTTGTAGCTATATGCCTCTGAACAATGAAAATATTTTGATTAACTAACCGAAGCCAACTGATATATATAACAACCTAATCAAGCTCAACATTCCTCCCAATATTTTCCTTCATTAATGCATGACAATGCAAGATCTTATCAATGCCCATTCCTTCCACATTTTCCACCACTAGAAACCAAAATCGTAATACGATGGTTCCTTCATCCCCAATAGAAGTATTTATATTACAAATTCCAGTGAGTAACCATTGCCTCAACACCCTTTTGTTCTTTAACATGTGCTTTAACTCACAACCTACTAACCCTGAAACTAAGACACTGTGAAGGTACCTCGGAGAGCTAGCCTTCTTAACTACCATCTTGCAAAGGCACCTGGGGGAGTTGGCCTTCTTAACTTCCTTCTTAATGCTCTAACGACCCGTAACACCACGATACAGTGTCATCCTGATGCATTCATTCATGGGATGTGACATGAAGAATTGTGATGGTTTTTGCAAATTCGACCATGTTCTAATAACACCCCCCCATTGGCCTGACCATACGCCGGATGGTTATTGTCACACAACATGTGGAACAATTGAACTTTTACAATTTTTTTTAACAAATATATAATCCTTATCATAATTGAAGAGGTTTCATGTTCTAAGAGAGTGACATTCTTGAGAATTTTAATACATTTTGGGATGATCATCATGGAATCGCCAACTATATACACAGTTTTGATACCATTATCCAAACTTATTTTCAATCCCTGCTAGAGTGAAAAGGGTTTCCGTATGATTATTGGTTGTGATGCCAAGACCCCATACATACTTTATTTCTATTTTTTCTCCGAGGTTGATGATTACCCCCCACAAATCTAGCCTCCCCGAAAAAATTATACTTTACTTTTTACTATAAGGAAGAAATGTAATTTTTTCACATGATAAGAAATAGTATTATTGATTTGACATTATGTGTAATTAATTCAATGTTCCATTTACATGTGATATTTAAAACAAATAATATATTTATAAAAAATAATATTTTACTTATAAGTAAAATATTTCAATGTCCATATTAAATAACATAACTTTATAGATACTTTACATAGAGAAAAGTAAAGTAATTTAAATTGAAAATTTTCTTATATTTTCACTTTAGTTAGGAAGATTGAGATAATTTCTTATTCCATTAATATTTTCTTTCCAATTCAATGTATGAGAGATATTTGTAATTTTTTCAATGTTTAAAATGGATTTGATATGTAATATTTTATAAAATATTAACAATAAAGATAATTAAATGTATACATACAGGAAAAAATTATGAGGGGGCATATTTTAAAATTTTAATGTGGAGAACGTGAATTATAAATAAAATATTTCAATGTCAAATACATATATATTATACTAGCCTATATCCATCATAACTCTGGATCTACCAAGTGCCTAGACGGATGAAATATATTTTCACTCTAAGAGATTTTTGCATCTCAAGATCGGATTTGATCCCTCTAGACACCTGGTAGATCCAGAGTTAAGATGGATTTAGGCTACAGGTTATAAAAAATTGTGACTCGAGTTTTTTAAATTTAACAATAGATTGAATTTTTTAAACCAATATTGAATTAGTTAAATTATATTTTTGAATAATTTATTATTAATAATATTTTATATTAAAAATTGAATGAGTTACACATTTTCATTTTATTAAGAACCAACTAAATTATTTTACTTTTAATTATTTTTTACTTGTCAGTATTAGAATATTTTACTAATTAAGTTAGATTGAATATCAATGAACTATCTAAACAATAGAAAAATATTTATCGTAATTTTACAATCATAGTTTCAACCATACTAAACTCTGTAATTTATAAATATATCTTTGCATTTTTTTAAAAGTATGTCGTTTTGCATGCAATTTCATATATAAAAGTTTGATATAAGTTCACCAATACATAATTCATTATTAAAATATTATTTAATAAAAATAAACATCATGATGATAACCATCTAACAATTATAACCATCATCTAACACACACATTCAAATTCACTACCATCATCTAATTATATATACCTCTTGCACATATAAATTCCATTAGCTAGCACAAAAGTCTAATAGTCTAATAGGACATGATCATCGTTATCACATCCAATAAAACACAAACATTGTAATATAACATCATCACCACACACATCCTCAAATGAATATAAATCTCATGTCAAATAACTGCTATCACATACACATCTATCTGCAAGCACATTAAATGAGCATATCTAACATGACCTAGCAATATACAGATCAACACCAACATATAAATTAATTACATAAACATGAACAAAAAAAATGCACCATATATACACACACACAAACACACACACACACACATGTATATATATCTATATATATATATATATATATATATATATATATATATATATATATATATATATATATATATATATATATATATATATATATATATATATATATATATATATATATATATATATATATATATATATATGTATATATGTACATACATACATATATATATATACATACATACATATATACATACATACGTACATACATACATACACACACACACACACACACACACACACACACACACATATATAAACAAGTCAAATAAGTGCAATCAAATATCCGATAAAATAGACGTACTGACAGGCTGGTCTGCAGTAGAAAACAATGGATGGTCAACCACTGCATGATCATAATTTGTCAAACTTAGTTGAGGTAGAAGAGAAGGTGGTTGGTCTTCATGAATAGAAGATGATGGATAGTCAACTACACATGTTCCCTCAATGCGGTCTGACGAACTCTAAGGTGGAGGAGGAGGTGGTTGGTTTGCTATGTCAGGAGAAACATGAGGCACATCCTCTAGCTCTGGCATCTCATCATCGGGTGACTGAGGAGGTGTACTACCAGATGGATCACAGACACCATGAAGACTATGATCCGATGGGGTGGTACTACCAGAAGAATCATGACTGCCACCCTCGTCATCATGATCATCATCATCACCCTAATCATCATCATCACTACCCTCATCCAATGTATCTGTCATTGCATGATGTTTTCTTTTATCCCTCATCATTTTTAGTAACCTAATAGCTCCGATGATATGATGCATAAGAGACATCATATCTCACGGACAGTCCCTGTATAGACCCATGAAACTAGGATCTGTGGTGATATCTCAAGGCCTAACAAGGTAGACTTCTACATCAAACAAATCTTTGGCCAATCTGTCACAGTAGTCCATCCAAACTCGCAGACCAACCCTACGGTGTCAAACACCCACACTACCATGAGGATGTGCCCCACCCTCTTCGGCCTTGCCTATCTCCACATCTCCTTTGACATTCGGTGGGGGAGGAGGCATGTCCCCATCGAATGTGCCAATTTCTACAAAATATATAGTACAAAAAAATAATTAGACAATTTCATTAAACAATTTAATAAACCAAGTTAAAGAATGTGCTAGAATAAACTTTATTCTAATTCATTAAAATAAGAAAATGAAATTATATTAATTGAAGGAAAACACTAGTATTACCTCTATCATCTGGAGGCTCAGCCGCTGAGAATAAGATGTTTGGAAACCATCTCCAACCAATTCCATCATACAAAAAAGTCAATGCGACAAATGCATGGTCATCCTCACTTCACAGTAGCACCGGTACCTTGGAATAAATTCTAGTAGGAAACTACGACAAGCCCCTCTTGGGCATCATCTGTCCCCACATGCCCATTTGGACCTCAGTGATTAGCCTAGGATGGCCACAATCAAATGTAGTCCTCATCTCTGGAAACCTGTCAAGAAATAAACAAAAAATCTCATAAGTGAAGGGGAAGGTCTCCCTCCCATTTCTCAATGCACGACATATATCTAAAGCCATGCAAAGTTGCCTCAAAAAAATGGCAGACCATCTGATGCAACATGGCCGCATCTAAATGAAAGAATCAACATAATTTAAAAGAGGGGAACTAATGTGCTACGCATCACTACTAGAGTGTGCAATGGTTGTGACTAATAACAAGAGTCACTTAACCTCCTTTGCAACAAATGAAGAAATATTTAGTTGTCTACCATGGACCTAAAAATCTGATGGATGGATCACATGAGGTTCAACATATTTCTGAGTGTATGCAAGTTGACTCCTTACTGCAACACTATGGGGGCCATCAGGGAACTGGGTAAAATCCTCCATAGGCCACTGATAAATTATATGTCCTCCTGAGTGGGGCTATACCATGCCCTAGGATCGACACGGAAAGTTTTCCCATGGGCACTCCATCAATGGATCAGATGCGCTAATAAAAAAAGGTGCGCCTTCATGAATGTAGCCTCCTCATAGTACTTGAGGAGGCCTACATTACTCAAGAGAATTCAAGTCGTTGCAATAATACGGTGAGGTTATAAATCAATCTCCCTCTCTCTGGCCTGTCGTGTTCAAACCATATCGTATGGATTTTCCTGCTGCTCCTAGAACTGTTGTTGTTCCCTCTATTGACGTCTTTGCTACATAATTAACATATAAAATACAACAACTTCATACATAAAATACATATTTCTAGTAAATAAAATGTGTATTTATAAATATGGAAACATAACTTTCAATTAAAAAAAAACACAGGTGCGCACAAAACACAGTCATGCACTGGCGTCGGTGCACTTTCAACTATAACCACACCGCTATTTGTGCGCACATAGGTATGACGCTCCACTATTGGTTCACAAATTTAACTTTTGATAGTAGTGTGGCACACTTGTGCACTGGTGTGCACGTATAACCTTTTCGTACTGGTACAAAATATTTAGGTTATCAAATGCACCAAGCTACGACTATGTTTTTTAAATAATTTTTTGCGGTGTGTTTGGTAAATATAAACACAATGGGTGTGACGCACCGATGTTCAATCTATCATATCTTTCCGAGTGTGTTTTCATTTACAAAATGCACCACAACAACTGCGGTGCATTATGTCCATGCACCAACATGTGGGGCACTCTGTAAATTTACAGGGTGCACTGACAGTGAATTTTTTATTTTTCAAAAACAGTGGAAAAATTAACCTAAGTTTCAATTCTAATTGTATAAAAACTTAAAGTACAAATAAACGTAGAGATTAGTTGGATATTTGGTCATCGGGGAGGCATTATGAACACGTAATGGAGAAATTTCGTTTTTAACACAGTTTGAAAAAATTGGAAACTCAAACAGTGAGCACGGTACAAAGAGATGGTGAGCAAGAGAAGGGCTGAAGTCAGGGCTCTTGCATGTGGAAAGAGTGGCACTGGTGCATCATAGCCCTCCCACACTGTAGATGATAAAAGTAAAAATTACAGATGGGAGGGTCTTTTTTATAACCCTCCTTCGCTGCATTTATTTAACTGCACCAGTGTTGTGGTTTTACTATAGCATCGCTCTATTTTTAGAAATAAAAAACACTTAGTAGTGGTCTTTAGAAGAAGCCCTGGGGCATTTTAGTACAATTACCGCACCAGAGATTCACTGGTAAATAGCACTGCATTTTTCTAAAATTTAAAACTATAGTGATCCTCCTTAGTGGTATGCACCAGGTCATTTTTCTACATGAAGGACACTAGTGCTATCTACTGTTAAAGCATTGTTGTGTTGCATTATTTAGTGCACTATGCTTTTCTATTTTATAAAAAAAAATTCCACAGTGCACCATGTTATATGAAGCATTGATGCTTGTATCTATAGTAAAGCACCAGTGTGTTTTTATATTTTATATGTGTCATCCAAAAAACATCCACCTACTCACCTCTGCTAGTGACCTCCATTAGAAACGAATTGTTAGGTTATTTTTATAGGGGCTTCTGTAAAAACCTCTGCTAGAAGGTTTGTTCCTTGTAGTGTTAATCGCATACCCACTTGTAAATTTTATGTGATCCATATCTCTAGCCCAATCCAATTCAAAAAAACCATGTATGTCAAACATTCTATCGAAACTTGATCTTCCTTGTTAGCACAATCCATAACTCGTAGTGCCATGAAAATATTTGAAAACTCTCTTTATTATTTTAAAATTCCCCTTCTCTGGTTTTGACATATACCTTGTCAATACTCTCATCATATATGCAATGTTCAATTTAGTATAAACCATTGGATACATCAAACTTCCAACTGCACTAGCATAGGGAAAATGAGACATGCCTTATCTATTTTCCCGTGTCTTGGAACATTAATCAGTAGATAAATTTACACCTACAAATATAGGCACCTTTATTGGTTTGCATTCCTACATATTAAATCTCTGTAATATTTTCTCGACATACTTTCTCTGATTAACTAGAGTATAACCTATTTTCTTAATACATGATAATTTCCATGCTCAAAATAAAATTTACGGCACCAAGATCCTTCATGTCAAATTGAGAGGACAATTACGTTTTCATTTCTTGGATGATTTTCCTATAATTTCCAATGAATAACGTATCATTGACATACAAAACCAAATAAATAAGATCATCACCAAATAATTTGAAATACACAAAGTGATGTTTTTTGCTCTTTTTGAAGCCAAGTACTAATATAAAGGTATCAAATTTTTGATACCACATCCTTGGTGATTGCTTCAATATACATGGACTTTTTCAGTGTACATACTAGTTGTTTTTTTCCTTTCACAACAAATCCTTCTAGCTTCTTTGTATATATTTCTTCTTCTAGATACCCATGTAGAGATGTTGTATTTAAATCCATATGTTCTACTTCATTCTATTAAGGTGTGTATGGTGTAGTCTTATGCCTTGTTATCCCACACTTCTTATAGATTTCTTTGAATTCATTCCCACATATTCTCCACAATTATCTTTCCTCAACATCTTAGTTTTCTTCTCAGTTTGACTTTCCACAAAATACTTAAAATCTTTGAATTTGTCAGATATTTTGGATTTCTACCTAAATAAAAAAATTAAAGTAACTCACACATAAACCATGTACACACGGTTTTCCCTAGAAAATCCAAACCGATGAAAAACCATGTAACATTAGATATATTATTATTTTTGAATTAGACATAGCCAAGTCGGACAACAGCTTGGCCTCAATAAGTGATATTTTCACTCAATTCTAGAACATTGCAATGGAGAAACCCCAAACCTTTTAAGTATTTAACTACATATAATTCCACGGGCTCAATACCATGTGCCGAAATACCAGGTGCCTAAAACCACAACTTCTAACTTAACAAGCTTGACGCTTTCACCATGTCAATTTTACCTAAGAACCACCCTTTAAACTTGAGTGGCAAAATTGCTTGGATCCAATCCAAAAAAAATCTTGCATAATCTCCTCCTCTATCACCTAGTTATATATGTAGACTTTATCAGTGGGGGTACACATGCCTAACTATGTCTCACAACTGTATACCCATTTACATGTAGTTACACATTTTCATTTTCAAAGTAAGTTTTTTGGTTATTTTCTTCCCTGCATTTATGTCATCATTCTCTCATGTCCACACACTTGCTCACACCGAGTGCTCTCCTCATGTCTCTTCATCACAACCAATATCATGAGTTGCTTTCCATCTATGTTGGCTTTGGTATTTGCCTCTACATTTTTTTTTTTAACTAGTGATCTCATGTCATCTCGAAGCAAGTTGTTCATGCACTACTCACGACTACTTTAATGAGGGGAATTTTGAGGTCTAAAATTGGCCTCCTAAGGAAATTATAAAATAATAATGGAAATAATAAAATAATATTAGAATACATCATCAAATTTAAGAGGGAAAAAATAATTTTTTTTTCAACACATATTTTCAACTTATCTCCCTATGAGTTTACTCAAATTTCGAAAGGAAACACTCATTGGATGCAAAATTTGATTCATCATCCATGGAATACCCATGTTGCATACTTTTGATGGATCTTTCTACACAAAAAATGAGAAATACATGAAAAACATGATTGCAATCATGTTTTTTCATGTATTTCTCATTTTTCGTGTAGCAGGGTCCATCGAAAGTATGCAACATGGGTAATTTTTGGATGAATAATTAAATTTTGTATCCAACAAGTATTCATGCTCGAAATTTGATTGAAAACTTAGGGAGATAAGTTGAAAATACGAGTTGAAAAATTAGTTTTATTATTTTATTATTTTTTAATCTTTTTACCTTTTTACTTCAAAAATGGTTAATCATCCCCCATGGTTGATATCATCATCTTGAATCCTATTGGTTCTTATAAAGTAATTTTTGGTTGTACATTTTTCTTAGGAGGCCCATTTTAGACATCAAAATTCTCCTAATGGTGGCTTGACCAAAAAATAGCTTTATTTCTTCACCAATTCTTTTTGTGTCTTTATTTGGTTCTCATAACAATTGTTGAAAAAAAGGAGAGACAAATAAAAAATATAATAGGCACAAAAATAAATGCACATCATGACAAATTCGTAGAAGACAAAATTTGCTTAGTTCAACCAATATGGGCTACTTGGAGGTTCTTCAGTCATTTACTAATTATTTAGTAGATAAATAGAATATGTGTATTGATTATTAATCTAGTGTTCATATAAAAATTACAAATTACCATGCACTATATATCCTAATACTTTATTCTTAAGTGTCAATAAGATTGTAATATTCTAGATATTTGTTTTAGAACAAAATATAATATCTTTTACAAGTCACTGAATAAACACACGCTTATTTATATAACTAAAGAAAAAATTAATTATTTTGTAACTATATCCTTAATTAACTTTCTTATGTTTTAATCTATTTTAATTGTGAATAAATCAATAGAGTGAAATTGTTTAGTGGACTGTGTTGCAAGTCAATGAAGCTGGGTGGGGGGAATTCCAACTCCTCTTAATGGCATTACATTGTATAAAAGATTATCTAAAACAAGAATGGAAACTTCATTTTGATTAAGTTTGACTAATAAAAAACTTTAATAGAACAAACATTTAAATTTTGAAAAACTAAAACTTAAAACGTAATTGCCAGCAAGTTCTTTATCTACAATAGATTTTCCTCTACACTCTCTTCGTTCTCGAATTTTGGCCCCTTGGGCCCCCTCAATCTCAATCAGGAAGTTTCACTCTTGTTAGAGTCGGTCTTTACATCCCTCCGTCAGAGATCATTTCGCTTATTGCATTTCATTTTTAGGTGTCTCATTCATCCATTCATCTGCATTCCGTTAGGGGCATGCCATCATCTGACGGTAGGAAGGGTATTTTTACTCATGTCCCTCATGATTATGTATCTACTGGTTTGCATTTGTTTTTATCTGTTTTATAGTCATTTACAGTCATGGATGGTCTTTTGGTTAGCAAAGAGTCTTAGGTCTAGGGTTTCGCAAATTTAGTCTTTAAAATGTCAAATAATACCAGCAGATGCATGAGGGAGGTTTCCAAATAAGTTTTTGTCACAAGTTTCATCATCGCAATCTTTGATCATGACTTTTCTTCAAAACTCTGTTTTGAAGAAAATTCATCATTTCGTTTTGTAATAAATTGCCATGTAATTTTCAAAAAAATTTCAGTTGTTGAATTCTCCAGGTGCAGGTCTTCCTTTGTCAAGACATGCCATTATCCCTGTAAAAATACCGAAAAGATTCATCATTTAAGTCAGATAACCAAAGAAGAAACAAAAAGATAGAGTTGTATTAACTGTGAAAAAAGTGCCAAGCCAAAACATTACAAAGTGGGTTTGTGAGAAACAAAAATTAAATCCATCACTATAAGATATTCTCATTGTTTTGAAACATCCATTTGCATCCAAAGGTCGATTGAAAGCCGAATCCAAGTGGTGAGAGGGCGATTTTGTCATTTTGAAAAACAAAGACTGTGTTCAAGTCTGCGTGGTGCATTGGGTAAGCGCGTGATGCACATAGGCTGCGCGACGCACTGGGCCTCCTGCCACAGTGCTTTTCTCCACTTGCGCGGCGCATCCACGAGGCGCAGCGCACAAAGCCTCAATTCGTCACAGCTTCAATAAAAATCAAAACAATTTCATTTCTTCTGCTCCAAGTAGGTTTTTCGAATTGGATGGCATTTAGGTGGTGTGATTATCCCAGAAGCTTGCAGGCCTTCGCCATTTTGAAAGTGGGTGTGAAGAGGCCGTTGTAGGGGACAAATTTAACTCATCCAACGCTGGCCACTTTTAACGCTCGTTCCAACATTTCTGGTCTCCACAAGTCTTCCTTCCACTTTGATTAAGTGGATGCTCGGGTTTCTCTTTCGTCATTAGCTCCATCTACTTTTGCCATGAGGAACCCTACATGTAATCAAAATTTTGCAAGGAATGCTGAGCAGATAGGCTATCAAAATTCCAGGGTATATTTATCAGCTAAAGAAGCAGCAGCTGCTGAAGAAAGCTTGTCGTGTTGGCATTATGATTCAGGTGTTGTCCTTGATGGCAAACCCATTCAGGTGATAAATCAAGAAGGACGCAGGAAATATGTTCAGCAAGTGCGTCCCCGCAGGTATACCATACAGAACCCGCGTCCAGGGACGCAGGCCAGCCGTTCAGGAGGTGCGTCCGCCCAGTGCACACATTTCAAGGTAGAGAAAAGCACGTGGGGGTTTCTTGTGTGGTATCTAGCCGACGGTTTTGTGTTTCTATGGTGTCGGCTCGTGGTTTTGTTCCATGTTTTGGGGAGAAGCTTGCCTATATAAAGCAAAGGAGTTCATTTGGATTAAGCATCATTTTGTGTGGAACATCTCTTGGTGTGATCTAGTCCAAATCTATAAGGGCAAATCTTCTAATGGACTACGATCTATATGGCGCATGATCAGATCTGTGGATCTGAGTGTTTGGGTTGGTTCTGAAGTCCTCTTATCTTCTATATCTGAAGGGACGCAGATTCAGTGAAGGGAAAGTGCGCCGGGACGCAGTACAGTAAAGACTCAGGTGCGTCTCTGAGGCAAAGGACGCGGCGCGACTGTGGCATTGGGTGCGTCTCTGAAGCGAAAGACGCGGCGCGATAGTGTTTCTGGGAGCGTCGGTCGCAGAAAAGCAAAAAGGAACAGTGCGTCTGCACGCAGAACAGCATAAGGTATACTGCGTCCAGTCGCAGGCCACAGAAAGAAAATATGCGTCCCTGTCTTAAGATGATCTGTTGACTGTATATTTCTGTTCATAAGGTGTTCTGGGTTGTTTATGTAATTACTGATCTGATATCTGTAGTAGACTGTATCTGTTGTATACTTGTTGATCATTTGATTCTTCATGAAAAAGAAGTAGGGGGTTGTAGCTCCCTTCCAGGAGAAACTGGAAAACGAGAAAGAGTTGTAGCTCTTTGCAGGTTGCAGCCTGCGTGCTGGTAAAGGACTGCACCAGTACAAAATCATTGTAAAAAGAATTTCTTGAAAGAAGATAGAGACATATTGCAGCAGGTGGTTTTTCTCCCGCATTGGGTTTCCACCTTACATCTTGTGTTCTTTGGTGTGACTGTCTATTTTCTTTATTCATGCTCATTGTTTTATGGTACTGATATGCAAGAATATTTCAAAAGATCAAATAAGGAAGATTTGGTAAATTGCTAGATAATACTGATTCACCCCCCCTCTCAGTATTATTTCCAACAATTGGTATCAGAGCAGGTCCTTCAGAAAAAGCTTGATCGCTTGAAGGTAGATCGTTCATCATGAGCAACTACGAGAAAGAAGCATCAATCAGGCCACCCGTCTTCGATGGGACAAACTTCAATTATTGGAAGGTAAGAGTTACTGCATATCTTCAATCTCTTGGTACAGAAGTTTGGAACATTGTAGAATCAGGCTATGCCTTTCCTTCAGCTACTCCTACAGATCCAGCTGAGAAAAAGCAGTATGAAACAAATGCAAAAGCAGTCAGTACTCTATTAGGAAGTATATCTCAAACAGAGTTCATGAAGGTCATGCACTTCAAATCAGCAAAAGAGATATGGGACAAAATGATCACTAGCTATGAAGGAGATGAACAGGTAAAAGAAGCTAAACTTCAAACTCTCAGGATTCAATATGAGACTCTCAAGATGTATAATGATGAAAGTGTGGCTAATTATTTTCTTCGGGTAGATGAGATTGTTAATTGTATGAAAAATTTGGGTGAAGAAATAAAAGAGACTATAGTAGTTCAAAAGATTCTAAGATCTTTATCCCCAAGTTTGAATCTAAAGTATCTGCAGTAGAAGAAAAGGAAAATCTCCGTGTTCTCACTATGTCTCAGCTACATGGAATTCTAACTGCTTATGAAATGAGAAAGGGAGGTCCATCAGACAGAAGGGAAGCTGCTTTTAAAGCATCAGGCAAAGAAGATCACTATGAAGCAAGTCATGTTCCAGAAGAAGAGGAAGAAGAATCAAATTTTGTCAGAAATCTTCAAAGAGGTTCTGGAAGGTTCAGAGGTAAGCTACCTTTCAAATGTTTTGCTTGTGGAAGAGTAGGTCATTATGCTGCAAAATGCTCTTATAAGGATAAAGGAAAGGAATCAGTTAGATGGAACAAGAAACAAAGTGCAAATAAGAAAAGCTACTACACCCATGAAGATAGTGATGGCTTATCAAACAGTGATGAAGATGAACAAGGTAACAAATATAGATTGTTAATGGCATTTGAAGATGATGATTATGAGGATGCTGTAGATGTGGATAACCTTTATGATGAAATTACTAGACTCAAGAGATGTATAGAAGAAAAGAACATGATTATTGATACTCTACAATTTCAGATTGATGAAAAGGAAAAACATCTTGAAAAATTAGAAGGTGAAATTGTTGGTCTTAGAAAAGAAATTGAGAAAACAAAAACTATTAATCTCAAGTTTGTCAAAGGATCTGAAACGTTGAATGAGATTATCAGTGTGCAGCGGTCTCCACTAAATAAGACAGGTCTGGGCTATAATGGAGAAACTTCTCAAGCATCTACTTCAAAAAGTTATCTTGATGTAGCAAGAAGAAATGAGCAAGAGCACAAGGAAGATCATCAGGTAAAGCAGGGACAAACGTCAAACAGAAACTATCAGGAGCAATCCAGCTTAAGGGTGAACAAAAGCCACAACCAGCCACAGGTAAAATCTTCCCAATTTGGTTCAAGAATAGATGAAAATAGAAATTACAATCAGTTGGCTGGTAGATTCAATAATCGCAGAAACTTCTTCAATGGACAATGCTTTTCTTGCCATAACTTTGGTCACAAAGCAGCTCAATGTGTTGCGTATAAAACAATCATGACTAGGGAAGCTCAAAAGCAAAGAAGTATGACAGGGATTACAAAAAGGACCTATAACAATTTTTCAGCTCTTGAAAATGAAGTTGAATGCTCTATTTGCAATAATTTTGGACATGAATATTTTGAATGCAGAAGCAGGTTTCCGGAAAGAAAGGTACAAGAACAAAAAAGGGAACAAACCTCAGGCACCAAAACATGGAAAATAAAGGAACCTCAAACAGAAAGATGTGGGATAGCATTCTATGCAGAAGGACAAGAAAATCTATGGTACATTGACAGTGGATGTTCAAAGCATATGACAGGTGATAAAGAAAAACTTGAATCTTATTCTAATTTAGAAAAGGGAAAGAAAGTCTCTTTTGGAAATGATACTCCTGCAACTATAAAAGGAAAAGGTATTGCTCCTTTAAAAGAAGATGTTAAGGCTGGAAATGTTTTGTTTGTTGATGGACTAAAGCATAATCTTCTAAGTGTAAGCCAGATGTGTGATCAAAGAACCGAGGTTATATTCAGATCAAATGGGTGTCTTGTTCGTGATCTTGATACAGGTAAAACAGTTCTCAAAGGTAAAATAACTCCAAATAATCTATACATATTTGATGAAGGACAACAACAATGCTATCTAAGCAAGGATGAAGAGCACTGGTTATGGCATCGAAGGTTGGGACATCTAAGCTTCTCACAAATAAGGAAAGCTTGCAAATATCAGGCAGTTCGCGATCTTCCAGATATCAAAATTCCTGACAACACCATATGCAGATCATGTCAGTTTGGAAAACAAACCAGAACTAACTTTCCAGAGAAAGAAGGATCAGCCAGCATGCCTCTTGAGCTAGTACATACAGATGTATGTGGACCATTCAGAAAAAAAACACCTAGAGGAGAGGAATACTTGATATTATTTATTGACGATTTCTCCAGGTTTGTTTGGTTAGGTCTTATGAAGCACAAAGATGAAGCATTCGAAAAATTCAAAACCTTCAAAGCCTTGGCTGAAAATGAATCAGGTCACAAAATTAAGTGCCTCAGATCTGACAGAGGTGGGGAATTTACTTCAAATGAATTTTTCGATTTCTGTGATGAACATGGGATAAGGAGAGAATTTTCTACAGCTAGAACTCCTCAGCAAAATGGAGTAGTGGAAAGAATGAACAGAACAATCCAGCAAATGGCTCGTGCTATGCTTGATGAATCAGGAACTCCTGCAACCTTCTGGGGTGAAGCTGCACATGCGGCAGTTATTATTCTCAACAAGACAAATGTCCGAGTGAACAGCACTCAAACTCCTCATGAGCTCTGGAGTGGTAAAACTCCTTCGGTAAAGCACTTCAAAATCTTTGGGAGCAAATGCTATATCAAGAATACTGAGGAGCAGCTTGGCAAACTTGATCCTAGAGCAGATGAAGGAATTCTTCTTGGCTACTCTCCACATAGCAAAGCATACAAATGCTACAATAAAAGACTTGGCAGAATTGTTGACAGCATTGATGTAGTGGTTGATGAGAAGGGATACATTCCTAGGCAAATACATCGTGAAGACATTGAAGAAGATGAAAGCTACCCTCAAAGACAGAATGATGAAGAAGAAGAACCGCAAGAACAATCTCAAGAAGGACCTCACGAAGAAGCAGAAGAAAGAACAAGAATAGAAGAAAAGACTCCATCCAGATATGTTCAAAAGAACCATCCAGAATCTCAGATCATGGGACAAAAAGAAGCAGGTATACAAACTAGAAGAACAGTTGCAGAAGCTTCAAGTTATTCGGCATTACTCTCCTCTACTGAACCACAAAATGTGAAAGAGGCATGCAAAGATGAATGTTGGGTGAAAGAAATGAATGAAGAACTTGAGCAAATCGAAAAGAACAACACTTGGGAGCTAGTTCCTAGACCAAAGGATAAGAATGTTATCGGAACAAAATGGGTTTTCAAAAATAAATTGAATGAAAATGGAGAAGTAATTAGAAACAAAGCCAGACTTGTTTGTAAAGGGTATGCACAGCAAGAAGGAATAGACTTTGAAGAAACTTTTGCTCCTGTTGCAAGACTTGAGGCCATCCGAATGTTTCTTGCTCTCTCAAGTTGTCAGAACTTCAAAGTATTTCAAATAGATGTGAAATCAGCCTTTCTGAATGGAGACTTGGATGAAGAAGTGTACATTGAACAGCCA
Source organism: Pinus tabuliformis (assembly GCA_031772625.1). NCBI lineage: Eukaryota > Viridiplantae > Streptophyta > Pinopsida > Pinales > Pinaceae > Pinus > Pinus tabuliformis. The sequence goes on from CM062817.1 coordinate 1,683,490,570, forward strand.
GATGGTTTCATTCTTGGAAACGATCCAAATCTTGTATGCCGATTAAAAAAGGCTCTCTATGGTCTCAAACAAGCTCCAAGGGCTTGGTACTACCGGTTGGACAAATATCTTCATCAACAAGGTTTTTCAAAAGGTTCAGCAGATAGCAATCTTTATATAAAAGTTGAAAATGACAAATTACTAATACTTGTTGTGTATGTAGATGACATTATTTTTGGCAGTAATGAAGAAGCTATGAGTCAAAGCTTTGCCTCGGTCATGCAGAAAGAATTTGAGATGTCCTTGCTAGGAGAACTGACATACTTCCTTGGTTTGCAAATCCAACAAAAGAAAGGAGGAATCCTTTTATCTCAAACCAAGTATCTCAAGCAGATTTTGAAGAAATATGGCATGGAAGATGCAAAACCAGTATGTACACCCATGGTCACAGGATGTAGTCTCAGTGCAAATGACGAATCTGCAGCAGTACATCAACCAACCTACAGATCTATGATTGGAAGTCTACTATATTTGACAGGTACCCGACCAGACATCATGCATGCAGTTGGAATAGTTGGAAGGTTTCAGGCAAATCCAAAGGAGACTCATCTTCAAGCAGTGAAGAGAATCTTCAAATATCTTCAAGGGACTCAAAATTATGGCCTATGGTATCCTAGAGATACAGATCTCACTCTTCATGCTTATACAGATGCAGATTGGGCCGGAAGCGTGGATGACAGGAAAAGCACAAGTGGTGGTGCATTCTTTATGGGTCCCAGACTGGTATCTTGGTTCAGCAAGAAACAGAGTTCAATTGCCTTGTCTACAGCTGAAGCGGAATATGTTGCTGCTGCATCTTGTTGCACCCAACTCCTTTGGATGATGCAGAATTTGCAGGATTATCAAATCACTTGTACTCCTCCAATCCCTATCTTATGTGACAACACAAGTGCAATCAGCATCTCAAAGAATCCGGTTATGCATTCAAAAACCAAGCACATACCAATCAAGTACCATTTTCTCCGGGAACAAGTACTTGAACAGAAGGTCAAGTTGGAGTATGTTCCTTCTAAGGAACAAGTTGCTGATATTTTCACCAAACCATTGCCCAGGGACACTTTTGAATACCTCAGGCAAAAGCTGGGGGTTGTTGATGCATCATCTTACTGTTGATCATCTTCCTATTGGTGGTATAGGCTCAGGGGGAGCACATAATGCATTGTTGGCATTATGGAGAAGGAGATCTTGGAAATAGCTGCAATATGTCTCTATCTCCTTCATGATGGATTTCTGGTTACAGATCTGGAGATGCATGAGCATAGGGGGAGCATACCCTTTGCCCTTGATGTCAAAGGGGGAGAATGAAGCTGAAGATTATGTGGTTGCCATCAAGTCCAAAGGGGGAGATTGTTGGCATTATGATTCAGGTGTTGTCCTTGATGGCAAACCCATTCAGGTGATAAATCAAGAAGGACGCAGGAAATATGTTCAGCAAGTGCGTCCCCGCAGGTATACCATACAGAACCCGCGTCCAGGGATGCAGGCCAGCCGTTCAGGAGGTGCGTCCGCCCAGTGCACACATTTCAAGGCAGAGAAAAGCACGTGGGGGTTTCTTGTGTGGTATCTAGCCGACGGTTTTGTGTTTCTATGGTGTCGGCTCGTGGTTTTGTTCCATGTTTTGGGGAGAAGCTTGCCTATATAAAGCAAAGGAGTTCATTTGGATTAAGCATCATTTTGTGTGGAACATCTCTTGGTGTGATCTAGTCCAAATCTATAAGGGCAAATCTTCTAATGGACTACGATCTATATGGCGCATGATCAGATCTGTGGATCTGAGTGTTTGGGTTGGTTCTGAAGTCCTCTTATCTTCTATATCTGAAGGGACGCAGATTCAGTGAAGGGAAAGTGCGCCGGGACGCAGTACAGTAAAGACTCAGGTGCGTCTCTGAGGCAAAGGACGCGGCGCGACTGTGGCATTGGGTGCGTCTCTGAAGCGAAAGACGCGGCGCGATAGTGTTTCTGGGAGCGTCGGTCGCAGAAAAGCAAAAAGGAACAGTGCGTCTGCACGCAGAACAGCATAAGGTATACTGCGTCCAGTCGCAGGCCACAGAAAGAAAATATGCGTCCCTGTCTTAAGATGATCTGTTGACTGTATATTTCTGTTCATAAGGTGTTCTGGGTTGTTTATGTAATTACTGATCTGATATCTGTAGTAGACTGTATCTGTTGTATACTTGTTGATCATTTGATTCTTCATGAAAAAGAAGTAGGGGGTTGTAGCTCCCTTCCAGGAGAAACTGGAAAACGAGAAAGAGTTGTAGCTCTTTGCAGGTTGCAGCCTGCGTGCTGGTAAAGGACTGCACCAGTACAAAATCATTGTAAAAAGAATTTCTTGAAAGAAGATAGAGACATATTGCAGCAGGTGGTTTTTCTCCCGCATTGGGTTTCCACCTTACATCTTGTGTTCTTTGGTGTGACTGTCTATTTTCTTTATTCATGCTCATTGTTTTATGGTACTGATATGCAAGAATATTTCAAAAGATCAAATAAGGAAGATTTGGTAAATTGCTAGATAATACTGATTCACCCCCCCTCTCAGTATTATTTCCAACATGTCGGTCTATTGCAATCCTATGGAACTCTACAACATTATTCAACGTCGAGATTTAAAGACATCCCTTATTTCTTCAATGATGTTTGCGGTACAAAATACAAGCAAAAAGACAAAGGCAGATCAAAATGATGATCACTTTCTTAGACCTTTCCGAGATTGAAGGGCAAAGGCAAAACATCAGGCCGTTGTATGTATTGGTGTCAAGACAAACGGATTTTTCAGAGGATTCTGCTATCTTTCGCTCAAGTCACACAGAATTACTCAAAGCACCAACTCAAATAGGGTCTAATGGGCAATCTTCAGTTAGTTTTATTTTACCTAAGATTGCGAAGTTTTCAGAGGATGTAGTTACTGATAATCTTACAATTTTATTCGTTAGTTGTGTGGACCCTAGGAATGTTTGCAATGGGAGGGATCTGCAATTATGCTCATTAGTGAACTATAGTGGGCAAGTTCTGTGGGGAAAATTGGATATGGGTTCACTTTGTAGTACCTAGGAGAGATCTTTACATTTGAAACTGGGTCACAGAGCTGATATGCGTTCTGTTGTGGAATTACACGATAGCATCCTTGAGCATGATTTTTCGGATGATGAAAGTCACCATCTAGTATTCAAGGCACCCAATAAGTTGAATAATTTGACCTCGACAGTGCTGTTACGAGTGGAAATCTCAGCCGAAGAGTTGGGACCAAAAGAAAAGTCTTCATATAATTATTATTCCTTCAACGACATTCCTTCATCTTTGTTGTCCCGTATTATTCGATTAAGGGCTAAAAATGGCAGGGATAGAATATTACAACTGGAATTGGTGGAACTCTGTTTCCCTTCATTAAAGGCGAAATCTTCCTTCAAAGCTATTTTTATTAAAAAATTGGTTTTTATTCAAACAACAAAGGGAAGGTGAAAAGTCAAAGACCAAAAGCCAAAATTAAAACAAAGAATATCTACCACAACAGAGAGATAGGAACGGATTTCCTATTTTTGTCCTCAGTCATGATTTCATGGGATCCACGCTACAGTTTTTTCCTTTTAATTGGTCATCAGAGAAATTCAAGTGGAACGTTGTTCTGTCTTTAGAACAGATGAATGGCTCTTTTTCTATCTTCATAATTTCAGTTGAAACAGCTCCCTATTTTCATCGATCTGTTTTCCCACCTCTGAGTTTATTTATTGTATTGTAAATCATTTGTAAAGGGTCTGAGTTCTGGAAAAAGTGTGGAGGAAAAACTCAGCACTTCACTGTACAGTTTGGCCAGGAAATTAATAAAATGATGCAGCTCTGATTCATGAGATTCATGTGGTATGAGTTTAGCATATGTTTCTTCTTTCTATTTCATATGTATCTTGTTATGTTTTACAATTCATTCATAATCATTTCCAGTTGAATGCTTTTAAGTAAGAAAGGTAGAATCCAGTTTACTGCTCTGCCTTGGGAAGGCATTCATGCTTTGTGTCTCTTCTTCTGTTTGAAAAGGATTCATTTATTATGCCCTTTTCAACCTCTCAACAGTCTTCCACTCCATATTATTTAAATTTCATTGCTAAACCTCCAGCCTATCTTGCCTCATGAAATACTCTGTGTCTTTGATTTAATTTCTTAGCTCATGCTGTCCTTTGTCCCATACAGCCCAGAAAATTTTGTCATTCAATAAATTACCTCTTTCATATTTATTTACTAGCCTAAAATCAGTTCCCATTTTAAGTCATCTCAAGCCCCATCGATTATCTTTCGCTGAGATTGACCCGGAGAGAGCCCTCTCCTGTCCTCGTGGGGCTAGCTACGAGGCTGAGCATGGTTTGATGTGGACCTAGAACCTTGCCTTTCCAGCCTGAGGTAAATCTAGGCTCTAACATAGTGGCGACCATACTGGGGAGAAAGTTTATTTTCATTGTTTGGCTTTTTAGACTACAGACGGAGCCTGAAGTTAGCCAGGTAGCCTTCGAAACGCTTTTGCTTTGCATTAGTGCAAGTAGATAAAAGCTACTTCAGTTAATCTCCATCATAGTTTATAAACTAAACATCTAATCTAAACGATCACCCTAGTACATGTAGCAAGTTAGATCTGATGGTGATGGTGGACAACGATCAGACACTGCAAGGCTGAAACCATTCACTTGGCGACTCCATTCACTGAAAAATCTAGAAATCAATCATTCGCCTGGTGACTCCATTGCAGGAAGATTAGTAGCTTTAAGATTTTCAAGATGGAATGGGTTGCAAGAAGATACGCTCCTATGAGCCGAGATCACATCCCAGGTTTTCGGAATAAAATGCCCAAGGTGGATTGGCTTCAAAATTTGCCTATGTTCAGAAATGTGGAAGGTAATGACGATGCTCTTCATCTGGTGAAATTTCTCATTCATGTGCATAAATTAAAGATTAATTTTCTTGAATATTGTTTGATGAAAATGTTTATGGCTACTCTGGAAGATGAAGCCCGATCTTGGTATGAAAGTTTGCCACCTGCTTCCATTTATTGTCTAAAAGATTTTCATACAATATTCTTTGAAAGGTATAAAGAATCTTGTCCATCCTTAATATTAGTGCAGAATTGTTGTGAACACGTTAGTAGTTTCATTGAAGATCTTGAGAATTTTTATGGAGATAATGAATTGATGGATGGAGAAATCATGGAAGCATTGTATGAAAATTCGTTTCAGCAGCACACAAAAATCTTAGAGGATACTTATCAAGATCAGCAGGTTGAAGATTTCCATATTGCTGAAAATGATGAGAGAAGAAGTTTTATTTCAGATCTGGTTGAAATAAAAGATGATACGCAGGAAAATGATGTTCCAATCTCAGATAATGATGATGATAAATCAGATCGAGAGACAGATTGTGATGAGGAAAAACATGTTGTTCTGGATCTCATAAAAGAGAGTTGCATTGTTGAGGCTGCCTCAAATGAAGAAAACAGAGTTACAGACCTAAATTCTCTCATCCCGCTGGAACTATATCTTCACGAGGAGAGAGTTCATTCCCTCTATGAAAAACAAGACGAGATCTTCGTTCAAGTAAGTGAAAAAGTTTCCTTGGATGAATCGTTGGTAGATGATAGAAATGTCATGTTTGAGTATCAAGAACCATCTGAAGTTTCTTTTCTTATGATTGATGAATGTAATGAGGAACATGATAATCTAGCTGTTATATCATATGAAGATGATCAAATAATATTCAGCCTACAGAAGATCAGAACATTTAGGACTACCTTTAAGATTCTTCTTCATATGCCTCATGTTTTGAAATGTTTTTCCAAGAGGAGATCTGCTTACCTACTTGTTCAGAGTTTTTTGAGGACCAAGAACATACTTTTACTGAAGTACATTATGAAGGAAGATCGGAATCAAAAGAAAAAGACACCTTGTTTCTTCAATAGGAGGTAAATCTTCATGTTTTTCAAGATCCTCTGGAAAATCTGTTGCAGTCAGCAGTGAAGGTGATTATTGCAGTATTCAGTGATGAAGGAGATCATGGTCAATTATGTTTTTGGATGCCCAGTTACTAGTATCTGTTGTTGACTAGAAGATCTGATCAAGAGAATCAATCAAGGAGGCATCTGCTTGATTGGTTACATTGGAAAGCTCACTACACATAATTGTGCATATTCCATTAGCAGGCAGTTGGTTGTGATCATGATTTGAAACCCTCGAATCTTGATGGACTTCTGCCATTAAACAAGCTTTGTAAGTTCTTGCTTTATTTAATTCAGTCATGAGTCACTTCTTTTTACATTGAGTCAGTTTTTTTAGTCATTTTAGTTTCAAACTTGAGTCAGTTTGAGTCAAATTTTCAGTCAATAAATTGAGTCAAAAGTCTTGTGTGGATTTCTCAAAATAATGGACTCCATAGCCTAATGGATGAAGGCACTATCTGCTCTCCCAAAGATCTATAGTTCTTGGCACCTCCAAGGAGCTACCATCCCCATTGGAGCCAATGTTATAGTCGGTCTTTACATCCCTTCGTTAGAGATCATTTCACTTATTGCATTTAATTTTTAGGTATCTCATTCATCCATTCATCTAAATTCCGTTAGGGGCACACCATCATCTGATGGTAGGAAGGGTCTTTTTACTCATGTCCCTCATGATTATGTATCTGCTGGTTTGTGTTTGTTCGTATTTGTTTTACATTCATTTACAGTCATGGATGGTCTTTTGGTTAGCAAAGAGTCTTAGGTCTAGGGTTTCGCAAATTTAGTTTCTAAAATGTCAAATAATACCAATAGATGCATGAGGGAGGTTTCCAAATAAGTTTTCATCGCAAGTTTCATCATCGCAATCTTTGATCGTGACTTTTCTTCAAAACTGAGTTTTGAAGAAAATTCGTCATTTCGTTTTGTAATAAATTGCCATGTAATTTTCAAAAGTTTTGCATTTGTTGAATTCTCTAGGTGCAGGTCTTCCTTTGTCAAGACATTCCATTATCCCTACAAAAATGGCCAAAAGATTCATCATTTAAGTCAATAATAAAAGAGGAAACAAAAAGACAGAGTTGTATTAACTGTGAAAAAAGTGCCAAGCCAAAACATTACAAAGTGGGTTTGTGAGAAACAAAAATTAAATCCATCACTATAAGATATTTTCATTATTTTGAAACATCCATTTGCATCCAGAGGTCGATTGAAAGCTAACTCAAAGTGGTGAGAGGGCGATTTTGTCATTTTGAAAAACCAAGACTGTGTTCAAGTCTGCGCGGCGCATTGGGTAAGCGCGCGACGCACATAGGCTCCGCAACGCACTGGGCCTCCTGCCACAGTGCTTTTCTCCACTTGCGTGGTGCATCCACGAGGCGCGGCGCATTGGGCTTGTGTGCGACGCACAGAACCTCAATTCATCACAGCTTCAAAAAAAATCAAAACAATTTCATTTCTTCTGCTCCAAGCAGGTTTTTCGAATTGGATGGCATTTAGGCGGTGTGATTATCCCGGAAGCCTGCAGGCCTTCGCCATTTTGAAAGCAGGTGCGAAGAGGTCGTTGCAGGGGACAAATTTAACTCATCCAACACCGACCACTTTTAACGCTCGTTCCAACATTTCTGGTCTCCACAAGTCTGCCTTCCACTTTGATTAAGTGGATGCTTGGGTTTCTCTTTCATCATCAGCTCCATCTGCTTTCACCATGAGGAACCCTACATGTAATCACAACTTTTCAAGGAATGCTGAGCAGATAGGCTATCAAAATTCCAGGGTATATTTATCAGCTGAAGAAGCAGCAGCTGCTGAAGAAAGCTTGTCTGTCTACTGCAAGCCTGTGGAACTCTACAACATTCTTCAACATCGAGCTTTAAAGACATCCCTTATTTCTTCAACGATGTTTGCGGTACAAATTACAAGCAAAAAGACAAAGGCGGATAAAAATGACGATCACTTTCTTAGACTTTTCCGAGATTGAAGGGAAGAGGCAAAACATCAGGCCATTGTATTTATTGGTGTCAAGTCAAATGGATTTTTCAGAGGATTCTGCTATCTTCCACTCAAGTCGCACAGACTTACTCAGAGCACCAACTCAAACAGGATCTAATGGGCAATCTTCAGCTAGTTTTATTTTACCTGAGATTGCGAAGCTTTCAGAGGATGTAGTTACTGATAATCTTACAATTTTATTCGTTAGTTGTGTGGACCCTAGGAATGTTTGCAATGGGAGGGATCTGCAATTATGCTCATTAGTGAACTACAATGGGCAAGTTCTGTGGGGCAAATTGGATATGGGTTCACTTTTTAGTACCTGGGAGATATCTTTACATTTGAAACTGGGTCACAAAGCTGATATGCGTTCTGCTGTGGAATTACACGACAACATCCTTGAGCATGCTTTTTTGGATGATGAAAGTCACCATCTGGTATTCAAGGCACCCAATAAGTTGAATAATTTGACCTCGGCAGTGCGGTTACGAGTGGAAATCTCAGCTGAAGAATTGGGACTAAAAGAAAAGTCTTCATATAATTCTTATTCCTTCAATGACATTCCTTCATCTTTGTTGTCCTATATTATTCGATTAAGGGCTAAAAATGGCAGGGATAGAATATTACAACTGGAATTGGCAGAACTCCGTTTCTCTTCATTAAAGGCGAAATCTTCCTTCAAATCTATTTTTATTATAAAAATTTGGTTTTTATTCAAACGGCAAAGGGAAGGTGAAAATTCAAAGACCAAAAGCCAAAATTAAAACGAAGGATATCTACCACAGTAGAGAGATAGGAACGGATTGCCTATTTTTGTCCTCAGTCACGATTTCATGGGATCCACGCTACAGTTTTTGCCTTTTAATTGGTCATCAGAGAAATTCATGTGGAACGCTGTTCTATGTTTAGAACAGATGAATGGCTCTCTTTCTCTCTTCATAATTTTAGTTCAAACAGCTCTCTATTTTCATCAATCTGTTTTCCCACCTTTGAGTTTATTTATTTTATTATAAATCATTTGTAAAGGGTCTGAGTTCTGGAAAAGTGTGGAGGAAAAACGCAGCGCTTCACTGTACAGTTTGGCCACGAAATTAATAAAATGATGCAACTCTGATTCATGAGATTCATGTGGTATGAGTTTAGCATATGTTTCTTCTTTCTATTTCATATGTATCTTGTTATGTTTTACAGTTCATTCATAATCATTTCCAGTTGAATGCTTTTAAGTAAGAGAGGTAGAATCCAGTTTACTGCTTTGCCTTGGGAAGGCATTCATGCTTTGTGTCTCTTCTTCTGTTTGAAAAGGATTCATTTATTATGCCCTTTTCAACCTCTCAACAGTCTTCCACTCCATATTAGTTAAATTTGATTGCTAAACCTCCAGCCTATCTTTCCTCACGAAATATTCTATGTCTTTGATTTAATTTCTCAACTCATGCTGTCCTTTGTCCCATACAACCCAGAAAATTCAGTCATTCAATAAATTACCTCTTTCATATTTACTTACTAGCCTAAAATCGGTTCCCATTTTAAGTCATCTCAAGCCCCATCGATTATCTTTCGCTGAGATTGACCTAGAGAGAGCCCTCTCCTGTCCTTGTAGGGCTAGCTACGAGGCTGAGCGTGGTTTGATGTGGACCTAGAACCTTGCCTTTCCAACTTGAGGCAAATCTAGGCTCTAACAACTCTAATGAATTCAAAGACTAAAGACCATCGCCGATGGTTGTTCTCAATCATTAAGTTTCGAGGTGTTGACAGTGCTGGACCCACCAACATGTAAGGGGATCTCCCCGGTAAGAACTCCCAACTAGACCTCAGATCATTTGGAGTAGGAGTCCTAATAGTGGATAGTACGGTATCGCCTTGACTGTGGTTGTGCGCAGAGGTAAGTAAGATTTCCTTCTAGGAAGCAAGGGTGTGACCTTGTAGCAAGTCAAAGAAGGTGCACAAAAGGCTCTAACACACGAAAGGGGGAATGAGTGCGCCCCTTAGAGGCTTGTGATAACAAGCAGGTTGAAGGGGAACACACGAGTAGAGATACATCACGAGATGGAAAGTAGGATAGCCAATGATCCAAAGTGATGGGTTATACCGACAACACGCTTCGATAAGATTCATACAAACACATACATAATAGTCTATACATACATGCATAAATTACAACTACATACATCAATAGTGTAACCAGGATAGCCGAACTACAATAACAACATATGCATGAAATGTGTTGGCTCTGCTATATTAAAGAGTGAAAGATGCAATCATATATACAACCATGACAACCACTAGCCCTGATTACGCAACATTACAGTCACTACCATCTGCTCCTCCAAAGATATGTACTATCTCTACACTATGGAGAAGCCAAGGCTCGTTACAATACACTCCACGATTTCTCTAAGCTATACCTATAGGAAGCTTGGCTCCAAAAATCATGTACAACGAGTTATGAGGTTTTGTTTATAGCAAATGCTGGGGTGACCCTTGACATTCCCCTTTGTGACTCTTCAACTTGCACATGATTGTTACATTGTACTATTGATAATTGGTCTTTCACTTTACAACATGTTTACAATACAATCTGAACATGTACCCATGTGAGACAAAAATGGGCTTGAGCAAGTCATGCAGGACATCACTAAGACTCAGATAGATGTGGGAATACTAACTCTTCAACAAACTCTCCATGATCGATGATAGCGAACTAATTCCAAGCTTGGTAGTATATTATGGTGTCCGCGTACTCTGTGGTGACATCCTTCTTAAAGCGAACTCTTGCTTCCGTTGCATCCGGGTACATTGATTTGGCAGCTGTGTCCAACTCGTCAGATAGCATGTGCATCATGGTCTTGAGTGTAGTAGGACCAATGACTTATTGATGCATAGCATCTGCGCTCATCTGCAAGTTTGCGTGGGTGGCTATGCATATCAACTGATCAAAGTACATGTCTAGATCCAGTCAGACTTGGTTCCTTGTCTTCACCTCGGTGAGTGTGCCAATGGATGGGATCACATACGTGCACACTGTTATCACAAAATCTGACCCTAATAGGCTGCTGATTAGGTAGACTCTAAGTAACTCTTTCAAACCAATCTTTTGGTTGAGGTTTAGCCTCCTCAACTTGAGAGGGCTCTCTCAATAGGTTTAAGATATTTTGATTAATGGTTAGATGGCTAACTCTAGGAATAAAAATGGACAAATGTATAACTGGTTGACTGGTTGAATCAAAGATTAGCAAACATCTATTGGGCTATGGAGTCAAGATAGTCTTCAACAAAACAACATGATCAACAAAACATGGAAGTCAAGGCACTTAGAGTTTAGGTTTATAAATAAAACAGTAACACAGTGAATCAACATAGTCTACAATCATGTGAAGGAAGTTAGAGAATTTTCCAATGAATTCTAAGTATCACAAGCTCATACTACTACAAATAAGTAATTGTAAAAGGCCATAAGAACATCAAATACATAAACTCCTTGTGAATCTTGAGTAGTCAAACTGATCTCTGTATTAAGTTTGAAAAACCACAGTTTCTTACAATAACACAACTTTCTTTTGCTAATGAAATTCCCAACCCTGAGGAATTCGATTCTCATGCTTTATATAGAGTTTTTACAACCTTGGATACTATGATCCATCTTTAGGGGAATTTGAATTCCTAACATTGACACCTATCTATTCATAAAACAAACTACTTAATTACAATTTGACAGCTAGCTGTCTTTAAGAGTCCTAATACAAATAGGAGTGAAACTCCTAAAACATGCTTTCAAAAACCTTATCTATGACTTAAATACATTCTTTAATCAATTGCTAATCCATGTCTTCGAGATTTATGATGTCTCCAGTGTTGTTGCAAACTCTATTGAGTCATGATCTAACTGTCCTGAAAACAAGGAGACAGAGTTCCTCCCTTTAAAGCCCTTAACCCTTTATTCTTATCTTCGAGCAGTTTTGTTGGTGTATATGTGGCATGTATTAGTAATCCATTTAAAATTCATTTGTCCACCTGTGCAAGAAAGGGAATCTCGAATAGATGAAAAAATAGAATTAAACATGATTGTGCTACGAAAATAGTCTGTTTTCATAGCACAACTTTTATATCACTTATGGAATACTTCTTGGAACTTTGCTTTCTGCATCATTGCCATCTGAAAATTCATATATGATCTCATGTCTACCAGCAACCTCAAAACTTGGAATTTATCAGACCTTACCTTCGAAATGCATCTATAAAGTGCTAAATGGCCACCTTCAGCGATTTCGTAGCACGGTACGAAACTGCTATGTATGCTCTTTTTCAACACGGCCTTCAAAAATCTGTAGTTTGGGAATTTTCAAAATTTCATAAAGACTGATATGATCACCAAAAATAAAAACAACTTACCCTTATAAGATGTTCTTCTTCACAGATGTCCTTCTTTTTTAATGCCAAAATTGTTTTAAGATATATCCTTCACTGCCCTTTTTCATCACCCTGTTTCATTATTGTTGTAGCTTTTTTTCCAGATTTTGTTAACTGTATTTCTAGGTCTTCAATCTGTCTCTTCAATCTCTTATTAGTAGCTCTCAGCTGAGCATTAATCCTCCTTACAAATCTAGCTTCTTTGATTGCAGGAACAGTCCAGGTAAAGTACTGAGTTTCACTGTGGACTATTTCTGGTTTGGAAACTTTTTCAACTTCCCAGAGAGCCTTTATCCTTTTGAAATCAGTCCTCTCAGCAATATGCCTTCTTGCTCTCACTCTTAGTCTAGAAATTTCATTATTAGCTACTCTTAACCTTTCTTCCATTTCTTCGTAACTGGATTTTTCTGTTTAAGTGGAAAAAACTTTCTTTTTGTCACCTTTAGGTCTTGGTGATGAAAAGTCTATCAACTCTTCCTGAACAGTGGAGGCTTCTTCTATTTTCCATAACTCAATATTGGACTCTTGAATATTTTTGGATTGCCTGGTTAAGGGCTTTCTTGGTTTGAAAACAAATGATGTAACATCATCCTCAAATTCCAGTTTCTTGGAGGGTTTCAATTTCTTCAACTTTCCTTTATCAAATTCTATGACATCTGCCTGCACCAAAGGGGATTCTGCAATATCAATGGCTTTTAAAATATCATTTAAATCACCCTTCAAGCTTGAACCTTCTCCCGATATCATTGATTTACCCTTCTCCTTAGAAATTTGACTTCTAGTCAATCTCCTTTGAACTGGTTCGGTAGCTGACTGTTCTTGTGTCCTTTCTTTAACTTCAGCTATCTTTTCTTTTGTGGATTTAGGAGTTTCAAGAATAACTACTAGTGTTTTGCTTACTTGCTCTTTCACCTGCTTCCTAGGCTTCAACTTAACAAATCTTTTTTCCCTAGACATTACAAACTTTCTAGTTTTTGCTGATGGAGTTCCTTTAACCTTAGGGTTAATGCCTGCATCTTGATTTTCCACTCCAAAATCACATAAAAACAAAAACGAAGACCATTCTTTGTTGATCCTTCTGAGTTCATGGAGAATTATCAGTTTAATTAGACCATGATGAAAAAGGGAAGTTTCATATCCTTGAGATTTCAACTGTACTTTATCTGCCATCTTAGCTACAATTCGATATAGGAAATAAGGCAAATGTAAAGAAATCATACCAGTAAAATGCAACAAGAGTTTAAAATGATATGAATAAACCTTTTGATATCTGCCTTCACAGGTAAAATAACGTTGAATGTTGAAGAGCAAGTTAGCATAGCTGTCCTTGATGTAGTTTTTGGGAACTGCCTTGGTTAAGTCTGTTTATGCAAACTCTGGCTTTAGAAACACCTTACATGGTTCCATGTCGAATCTGAAGTTTTTGAACCATATATCTTGCCCCCTAGGAATCTCTGTCACCAAAGCTATGATCTCTGGAGAAATTTGCAAGTTTAGGATTCCAACCTTTGTGCTTGAGCCAATGAAATGTAGTGCAAACTCCTTTGTCACTTGAGTATGTCCTCCCTGCAATTTTTTACAAAACTTCCAACATCCTGCTTTCTTGAAGGCTTCCACAATTGATTTATCTCTGGCTAAGACCTCGGTGCTTTTAGGCTCAATCTTAAACAATGACCAAACCTGTGACTTTTCTTCTCCTCTGTCATCTTTGCTTCTGAATTCCTGTAACAAACCTGCCTTGCTTGAAGTTTTGTTGATCAGCCTTGCTTGCCTATGGTGGTTAGCCTTGCTTGAATTATGGATGAAAGAAACCTTGGTGAGAAATTACCAAAAGCTTACCGTTTGAAAAATGATTCTGTTTGAGGGTTTGCATGCAAACTACAATGAGAGACTAGCCAACCCTTTCGAATTTGAAATTACCTATCATGATGAGCCCTAAATTCGAAATGATGAGTTTTGGATGGTGGCATGCTTAAGAATTGACTCCTAGCTAACACCTAATAATGAAAATTTTAACGGAATCTTAATGGATTGATGTTTGACAAGACTGTTCTACGAATCCATGCTTTTGTAGTGCGCAGGGAAAAGTGCTACGAAAAGAGCAGCATTTTCATAGCGCAAAACATACATTTTACACTGTCTACGCTATGAAAATGTGGTTTCAGGGCTAATTTGAAATTTTTTTCAAAATGGTTTAAGATATGAGTTTTTAAACCGAAAGTGAGACTTATGAGACATGGAATAAGGTTGTTGGATTTTATTTCGATATGAAAAAATAAGACCTTTGAGACTCCTAACCTATCACCTTACCCATTAAAACATAGGGTGACTTGGCACTTATCTAAGGCCATGACTAAGAACAATGTAAACTCTTATTTTGGTGATAACACACACAATGACATCCATGCTCCTAAAAAATCATGAATATGAAGCTTGTAAGCTGGTGATGAGTTGTGGGAGTTACTCATAGTTATGGATCTTACTTCGGATGCATGCCTTCAACTCCATTTCCTTTGGCTTAATCATCTTTGATAAGTGAAATCAAGATCCCTTGTACCTCATTTTCCATATTTTCATGTGATCGACATCAATGTGTATGTCTGATAAGATGTGTGCTCTCTTAGCACAGTGCTGTTGCCAACCGTAGAGATGGACAACTGACTTATGCATGATGAAGAACTTGAAGTATAGCTTCTGCATGACTGTCTGAAGAGATGATACTTCATCAAGTATCGCTTTCCTTAACTCTGCTCTGGAAGATGTTGTAACATGCTCTTCTCCCTGTTTGGCTACTTGTAGCTCCTTAGCCATGTGCTCATTCTTAGCTATCAAAAATCTAACACTCGAGCTGGTGGCTTCGACATATGCCTTGGTAGCATCGGTCAATGCAGCTAGATTCTTGCGCACATCGGACATGATCTCTCATTCTTCAAACTGCACAGGAGATACATGGACATTCGGAGTGGGCATTGTTAGTGCCTAAATCTACCTCAGGCTGAAGGAAGGCAGGTTTAGGGTAACATCAAACCACGCTTAACCTGGTAGCTAGCCCTACTAGGTCGAGAGAGGGCTCTCTCCTTGTCAATCTCAATTAGAAATATGGAAACTAGGTCTTGAGATGACTGAAAATAAATGCTGATTTTAGGCTAGGTATATTAGGTCAGAGGATTTTGTTTTATTTTGATGGTTGGTTGCTGGATCAAATGAGGAAGGCAGCTTTGGGTCCAGGAAATCAACTCAAATTTGTAGGAGTTCTGTGGGGCAAGGTAGGTAGGTGTTTTGGCACTTTGAATTGGGTGTGATCGTAAGTCTAAGACCATTGAGGAGTTGGATAGGGCATGCAAAGTTCATGAGTCCTCTTCAAACAACAGAAAACATTAAAAACTAAATGTATCCTCAAGGCAGAGCACTGAATATCAATGGATTCCACCTATTTATCTTGATTCATTTAGTTATGAAGAAATAAATAGATGCTGAAACATATACACAGAAGAGAAACTAAATAACAGAGGAAGAAACAATGCCAAGACACATTACCATAAGAATCCCACAAAATGCTGCAAAACCCTGGTTCATTTCCTTGCCAAACTGCAGAAGTGATTTACAATAAAGCTCAATACATCCACAAGAGTCCAACCTTTACAGATGACTACGAAAGTACATAATATAGGCTTCAAACCACCTATTCTAGCCATCAGGGGTTGAATCCATGAGTCAATGAGCTGTTTCAACAACATCTAAACTAGGAACGAGAAAATAGGTAGTGGAACAGCTTGCCTCTAAAACTATGGAAACTGATTCATTCAACTTCAAACCACCTCTAACTGATGTATCTACGCCCTCAAGTCATTTTTCATCATATTACATCATTTAACATCACAAATTTACCAAGGAGAAGATAAAAAGTCAACTGATAGTCAAACTGGGCGAAACTCTGAGTTTTTAGGAAAAATTGGCAAAAATTTGCTTGATGCGCAGCGCCCTGAGCCTGATGCACAGTGCCACTTCAAGGCTTCTTTTGGAGGCCTTCCACTTCGCCAAATCAGGCCCAAGATAGCTTGTTCGAAATCCCTACCTGTCTAGTTTCTAGAACACTTTGAATTTTCTTATTTGGAGGTCATTTGCCCCTTCAAAATTGGATTCTCCCACGACTGCTTCCTGTGGGTCCAAAAAGTGGCAAAGATGGCATTTGTTTGGATGTTTTTTGCCCTTTTGGTGGCCCAGATCTTCTCCAAAATTGATTAACATTTCTGGGTTTGCTTACTTTTATATGTTGAATCCAAATCTACAAGCCATTTTTCAAGAGGATACACCCATTCAATGTGTAGTGCCACCGAAATTTCTTGTATTTCTATTTTTAAAATTTGGAAAATGACAAAATTGTATCAAAATTTGCCCAATTTTGGCTCAAAGTTGCATCATGGGTTACTTTGTTGGGCTAAAGTGACATCAGCCAAAATGTTGAGCTTTTCATCCTTATATTTTCCCTTTGTTCCATTTTTCCCATACATCCAGAATTCTTGTGGCCTCTGCAATGATAGTGGGTGAAAGAGTGAAGTTTATCCCAGCAAGATGTACCACATTATTTTCCATGTTTATGACAAACTTCCTTGCTAACTCATGGTGATATTTAACCCTCTCAACCATTTCACAAAACTCAAAACAAGAATGATATCTGAAATATGTGGTGGCTAAAGGGCAAGCAAGGAGTTCATTCATGCTAATAGGTTCCTCCTTAATGATTTTTCCACCTTTGTGAGGCTTCCTGGATTGCACATTTCTTTCCCTTGAGCTATCACTAGGAGTGTCTTCTTCAAAACCATACTCACTGCTTCTTTTCATGATGCTTGTCTTAATGATATAATGTGATGATGGTATAGTGAACAATGACAATCGGTGAGGACAAAGAAGATGAGTATGAAGAGATTTTGCAAATGGAACAACAGTAACGAAGTGGAGTAGGGGAATGAAGGGAAAGATTTAGGAAATTAGGGTTTTGACTTATAAGGGACTTACGGTTTAATAAAGGGGATTAGTTTCATATGGGAAAAAGGAAAGAGAAAATGAAATCAATGGGTAGTTTTAGGGCAATGAAGTTTGGGAAAAGAGAAAAGGGATGTTGGTTTTGTAATGAGGTGAAAAATTTGCAATGAAGTGAAAAGTGTGAAGGCAAGTTAGGGTTCTGGATTTAAGAAGAAAAACTTATGAACAAAACATGAATAAGACTAATTTTAGCTCAAGATCAATGAAAACTTACTTGTAGGAGTGAAATGCAGCATTTGGGAGAGTTTGGTATAAATTTGAGTGATTTTGGAAACTCCCTGGTCAATGCACAGCGCCTGTGTAATTTAACATAGGGAAAAGTCCTCTGATGCACAACACCTTTTTGCAGATGACTTTTGAAGGCCTTCCTAGTGTCCAAATTAGGATTGTGATAGTTTGTTGGAGGTCTTGCCCAGTCTAATTTCCAGAACATCTTGAATTTTTCAATTTGGAGTTTATTTGCCCTGTCAAAAGTCAAATATCCCAAGACTGGTTAAAATGTGCAGAATGAGGTTGCCTAAATGCATAGTGCTGTTGCAATCAACTTTTGAAGGTCTTCCTCAACTCCAAATTGAGCTCATGATAGCTCATTGGAAATTTCTCTCTGTCTAGATATCATTTAAATTATCAAGAAAGTCATTTGAACCTCCTAGCTAGGTGAAATCATGATTTTCCCAAGATCACTCCAGAAGTGCATCAATCCTCCTGAGGCCAATGATGTTTTCGACATTTCTCCCAAACCATGAAACCTGTGTAAAAACAGAAAATGTTTTTTGTCTTGGGTCAATGATGGACAAAAACCTCTCTCACTTTTGTCAAATTCATCTTTTCTTTCTCAGAAACATAGTTTTAAGAAAGCCTATCCCAATATGTGGAAGAGGGGATTTGTAGAAATGAAGGGAAATAAAGGGGATGAGGGGCTTCTAAAGTTTTTTAAAAAAATTGGGAAGTAGGAAGGTGTGTTAGGAAGCAAGGGAAAGTGGAATTTCAAATATTGAGTGAGGGGAAGCCGTCCAAAAGGTCAAAACATAGGCCTAGCATAGAAAATTTTCAAATTGTAGCAATAAACTAGGGTTTGTGGGAAAATGACGAATTTGAGGGATATTAGTGATGGGAATTGTTTAAGAAGGAATATTAAGGATAGGGGAAGGTGTATGAACATCAGGACACAAGTCTTGTTGATCATTTGACCATCCAAGAAAAATTAACTTCAAAGCCCTAGGAGAGGGAAATGAGGCTTACCCAAGTACAACTGAAGCACGAACAAGGTGTAAAATGACCCATTGGAACCTGAAATGATGATAACTCTTTGAATGATGGTACACTCAGCCAAATGGTGAGACACTTGGAAAACTTTGGAAAACAAATCCTAGACCTAATACTTGGTGATCAAATTTTACTTGAAGACTCACTGAAATGAAAAAAATTGACTTCGACACCCTGAGACCACTTTGTAAGAGCATATTTGATCACTGATGGAAGGCTTCAAAGACTGACACTAACATTGGCTCCAATGGGGATGGTAGCTCCTTGGAGGTGCCAAGAACACCGTAGACCAAGTAGCCTTATCCATTGGGCATGGAGTCAAAAACACAAACTGAAATGGATGACTGAAAACTGAAAACTCAAAGACACAAACTGACTTGAAACTGACTCAATACTAAAACACAACTGAAAAACTAGAAAATCTGCTCCAAATGGAGCTTATTCAGTAAAACCTACTCTAACTTTCCTTTCATCACCTCATCAAGTGAAATGAAACAACCAATGCAACCAAGTAAGCATTCTGGATGTTGTTTGAATTTTCCTCAAGTGCTTGTTTCCAAGCAATAAGAGAGAACTACTGAAAGGCAACTCCCATGACAACTTGTAAATAGATCCAAATTTTCCTAGATTGAATAATATGAATTCTCTATCTAACTCCAAAAATATTGCATAAGGATCTTGAAATTCATGTGTAATGGGGCTTAGCTCATCCAATAGATTACTTTCCTTCTCCTCATACCATGAATGAAAACTTTCATCTGAGCTTTGTGACGAGACTCTTGCTGAAAATGACAAAGAAATTGGCTGCCGGATCAAGTTTGTATCAATACTTGTTTTAATCTCACAGTTAGCTAGTAGAGAAGGACTTTGACTGCAGACATCATCCAACACATTAGCTATTGGATCGTGAAAAACTTGAAAATACTGTTGCAACCCATTTTCGATTAGTTCCAATGAGATGGCATGATTTTCTATAGGTTGTTCATCCTTTATTGAAGATATACTATGCAAATTTCCCTTCAAAAACTGAAATGATTCGAAATAGAATGGTACGGAATCATCTTGCATCATTTGATCATAAGTTCCAACTTCCAAGTATTCATCTGCAACTTGAAAATCAATGGCATTTAGTTGCTGCAAATCTAGATATGAAAAGTCTTGAACAAGGATTTCATTGCCCTCAAAATCGTTCAGATAAAAAATTATCAACGATTGACTTCTGGTTGCATGAAAGTTGTCTCTGATGATATGAAACAAAGCAAAACAAAATGGCAAAGATCCTTCACTTACTTCAGAATTTGCTTCACTTTCCTCCTCACTTCCATAGCTGATATGTAATGGCTGATCACTGTATTCGAGCTGCTTAAAGTGAACTTCCTCCTTCCACAAACCAGTTGCTGATTTATCTGCAAGATTAGCTTCTGTTTGGAGAACATAATCATCATCATACTGATCAAACTGAGGCAAATCATCAATACAAAATACATCATCAAGCATACATGTCATATCAATAGATCTCTCTTCTCCAAGATGATCTATAAAACAATCATTATCAGGTCTATGACAACTGGGATAAGAAATAAAATGTTTCGGATCAACAACTTGTTCTTCTTCAATCAACGAGCCATGGGCTTGAACATTATACTCATTCCTTGTGGTGATCCTTTGCATCATCTCTTCCATTGCACTTACCAAAATGTCGAGTTTTACCTCTAAAGATGTCGATTCCTCTGGATCTATGTTCTTCATATTTTCTTCCTTCAACTTTTCCCTTCTGATCAACAGATTAGCCTCTACATCTACTGCACTATTTTGCATCTCCTCAAGTGTTCCAAGGTTCCCTCAGCTGAAACTCCATTTCCGAATCAAAGGCTTCTGGGTAGTGTAAGAAAGCGGATCCAGGAGGAGGTCTTATATTAGCAGGCATCAAACAATAAACTTGGTTAAATATGGCAGAACATTGTTGTACTGCCTCTCCTGGCTTTCTTTTCAGCTAGTTATACTCTTCTAGAATCAAGAAAGGGTTCTTTCTGACCACCCACCTGTCGAGGAAAACTTTGATGAACTGCTGTAAATTTGAGATGCTTGCATTAGTCAGGGTTTTGAACCAACTCTTGACTTTTCCTTGCAAAGAAAGAGCAAAAAGCCTAATACTGACATCTTCTTCATCAACTTCAAAAAGGTCAAGAAAGGACTCAAAATTCAATACATGTATCTCAGTAGCCATGTTGTCACATTCACCATCAAATCTTGGTAGATATAGGTCATGATTTTTAGGGAAAGCATGAGATATAGGAGGTAAAATCAGAGGTTTCTATCGATCTGGAATTTTACAAGGTATAGGGGCATGTACAGAAGGTGTAGAATCAGTCTTGGTCTCTTGATGCTCATCAGCTTGAAGATGATCATCATAAAATTCAGAACAAGGGTCTTGATCAAGATCAAAGGCATGCGAATATTTTGTATTCACAATATTCAAAGGGAAAGAACCAAATGCAGGTCTTGGATCATTTCTCGAACACAGTTACTTTGTAAAACCTTCTTGACATTCTCAGGAAAAGAGAAGAAATAATTTATAACAAAGAACATAATGTCTTGGATGAAATTCCAACTTGAATACCTGATATTTCCATATTGTCCTTTCATGTTTCTATTGGTCAGGTTCATCCTCTAGTGGAGTCCTTGGACCTGATCTAAAAACTAATTTGGATTCGCCAGGTGAATGATTTCAGCCTTCCGGTGTCTGATTGTTGTCCACCATCGACAATCAGATATAAACATGATACATTTTGTCGAGGAACATAAAACCATGTTCCCCAGTATGGTCACCACTATGTTATTGCCTAAATCTACCTCAGGCTGAAGGAAGGCAGGTCTAGGGTAACATCAAACCACGATTAACCTGGTAGCTACCCCTACCAGGTTGGGAGAGTGCTCTCTCCTTGTCAATCTTAGTTAGAAATATGGCAACTAGGGCTTGATATGACTGAAAATAAATGTTGATTTTAGGCTAGGTATATTATGTCAGAGGATTTTATTTGATTTTAATGGTTGGTTGTTCGATCAAATGAGGAAGGCAGCTTTGCGTCCAGGAAATCAACTCAGATTTGCAGGAGTTTCTATGGGGTTAGATAGGCAGGTGTTTTGGCACTTTGAATTGGGTGTGATGGTAAGTCTAAGACCAGTGAGGAGTTGGAGAGGGCATGAAAATTTCACGAGTCCTCTTCAAACAGCAGAAAACATTAAAAACTAAATATATCCTCAAGGTAGAGCACTAAATATCAATGGATTCCACCTATTTATCTTGATTCATTTAGTTATGAAGAAAGAAATAGATGCTGGAAAATATACACATAATAGAAACTCAATAACGGAGGAAGAAACAAGGCCAAGAGACATTACCATAAGAATCCCACAAAATGCTACAAAACCCTGGTTCATTTCCTTGCCAAACTGCAGAAGTGATTTACAATAAAGCTCAATGCATCCACAAGAGTCCAACCTTTACAAATGACTAAGAAAGTACATAATATAGGCTTCAAACCACCTATTCTAGCCATCAGGGTTGAATCCATGAGTCAAGGAGCTGTTTCAACAACATCTAAACTAGGAACTAGAAAATAGGCAGTGGAACAACTTGCCTCTAAAACTATGGAAACTGATTCATTCAACCTCAAACCACCTCTAACTGATGTATCTACCCCCTCAAGTCATTTTTCATCATATTTACATCATATTACATCATTTACCATCACAAATTTACCAAGGAGAAGAGAAAAAGTCAATTGATAGTCAAACTGGGCGAAATTCTGAGTTTTTAGGCAAAATTGGCAAAAATTTGCCTGATGCGTAGCGCCCTGAGCCTGATGCGCAACACCACTTCAAGGTTGCTTTTGGAGGCCTTCCACTTCACCAAATCAAGCCCAAGATAGCTTGTTGGAAAGCCATGTCTGTCTAGTTTTTGGAACACTTTTAATTTTTTCATTTCGAGGTCATTTGGCCCCTCAAAAGTGGATTCTCCCAAGACTACTTCCTGTGGGTCCAAAATGTGGCAGAGAGGGCATTTTTTGGGTGTTTTTTGCCCTTTTGGTGGTCCAAATCTTCTCCAAAATTGATGAAAGTTTCTAGTTTTGCTTATTTTTTTATGATGAATCCAAATATACAAGCTCTTTGTTAAGAGGATGCACCAACTCAATGCGCAGCGCCAGTGGCGCTACACATTAACTAGAATTTTCTGTGTTTTTATTTTAAAATTTGGAAAATGACAAAATTGTCTCAAAATTTTCCCAATTTTGGCTCAAAACTACATCATGGGTTACTTTGTTGGGCTAAAGTGACATCAGCCTAAATGTTGAGCTTTTTATCCTTATTTTTTCCCTTTGTTCCATTTTTCCCCTACATCTGAAATTCCTGTGGCCTCTGCAATGATAGTGGGTGGAAGAGTGAAGTTTATCCCACCAAGATGTACCACATTATTTTCCATGTTTATGAAAAACTTCCTTGCTAACACATGGTGATATTTAACCCTCTCAACCATTTCACAAAACTCAAAACAGGACTGATATCTAAAACATGTGGTGGCTAAAGGGCAAGAAAGGAGCTCACTCATGCTAATAGGTTCCTCCCTAATGATTTTTCCACCTTTGTGAGGCTTGCTAGACTGCACCTTTCTTTCCCTTGAGCTATCACTAGGAGTGTCTTCTTAAAAATCATACTCACTGCTTCTTTCCATGATGCTTGTCTTAATGATGTAATGTGATGATGGTATAGTGAACAATGACAATGGGTGAGGACAAAGAAGATGAGTATGAAGAGATTTTGCAAATGGAACAACAGTAATGAAGTGGAGTAGGGGAATGAAGGGAAAGATTTAGGAAATTAGGGTTTTGACTTATAAGGGACTTAGGGTTTAATAAAGGGGATTAGTTTCTTAGGGGAAAAAGGAAAGAGAAAATGGAATGAATGGGTAGTTTTAGGGCAATGAAGTTTGGCAAAAGAGAAAAGGGATGTTGGTTTTGTAATGAGGTGAAAATTTTGCAATGAAGTGAAAAGTGTGAAGGCAAGCTAGGGTTTTGGTTTTAAGAAGAAAAACTTATGAAAAAAACATGAATAAGACTAATTTCAGCTCAAGATCGATGAAAACTTACTTGTAGGAGTGAAATGCAGCATTTGGGAGAGTTTGGGATAAATTTGAGTGATTTTGGAAAATTCCTGGCCAATGTGTAGCACCTGCCTAATGCATAGTGCATGTGTAATTTAACATAGGGAAAATTCCTCTGATGTGTAGCACCTGTGTAATTTAACACAGGGAAAAGTCCTCTGATGTGCAGTGCCGGTCTGATGTGCAGTGCCAACCCTCTAATGCGTAGCGCCTTTTTGAAGATGATGTTTGAAGGCCTTTCTAGTGTCCAAATTAGGTGTGTGATATCTCATTAGCAAGGTTGTCGAGTCTACTTTCCATAACAGCTTGAATTTGTCAATTTGGAGTTCATTTTCCCTGTCAAAAGTCAAATCTTCCAAAACTAGTCAAAATGTGCAGAATGAGGTTGCCTAAATCCAGAGTGTTGTTGCACTCAACTTTTGAAGGTATTCCTCAACTCAAAATTGAGCTCATGATAGCTCATTGGAAAGCTCTCTATGTCTAGATATCATTTAAATCATCAAGCACATCATTTGAACGTCCTAGCTAGGTGAAATTTCCCACGGTCACTACAGAAGTGCATCAATCCTCCTGAGGCCAATGATGTTTTCGACATTTCTCCCAAACCATGAAACCTGTGTAAAAATTGAAAGAGGTTTTTCTTATTGGGTCAATTATGCCACTCTCACTTTTGTCAAATTCATCTTTTCTTTCTTAGAAACATAGTTTGAAGAAAACCTATCCCGATATGTGGAACAGGGGATTTGTAGAAATGAAGGGAAATGAAGTGGATGAGGGGCTTTTAAATTCTTGAGAAAATTTCAAGAAGTAGGGAGGGATATTAGGAAGCAAGGGAAAGTGGAATTTCAAAGATTGAGTGAGAGGAAGGGGTCGAAGAGGTCAAAACACAGGCCTAGCCTAGAAAATTGTCAAATTGTAGCAATAAACTAGGGTTTGTGGGAAAATGACGAATTTGAGGAATATTAGTGATGGGAATTATTTAAGAAGGCATATTAACGATAGAGGAATGTGTATGAACATCAGGACACTAGTCTTGTTGATCATTTGACCATCCAAGAAAAATTACGTTCAAAGCCCTAGGAGAGGGAAATTAGGCTTACCCAAGTACAACTGAAGCACGAACAAGGTGTAAAATGACCCATTGGAACCTGAGATGATGATAACTCTTTGAATGATGGTACACTCAACCAAATGGTGAGACACTTGGAAAACTTTAGAAAGCAAATCCTAGACCTAAGACCTAGTGATCAAATTTTACTTGAAGACTCACTGAAATGACAAAATTTGACTTTGACACCCTGAGACCACTTTGTAAGAGCATATTTTATCATTGATGGAAGGCTTCAAAGACTGACACTAACAGGAACTTTTCGCAATTTCATAACTTTGTGTTGTGACTCGTTAAAAGATATGTTGTACACATCTCCTTCCGGATTGTCCTTAAGGATTTTAGTGTCTCCTTGATCACTTGGGACTTTCTCTACTCCCGTATGTGGTGAAGCCGGTGGAGTGACGTCTTGGTTCTGAGGCATGAGGTCAATATCTTGATCTAACTCTGGATGAACCACATATGTGTCCATTTTCTCTAGCATCTGTTCAATCTCCTGAGAAAATACTTGCTCCTATGACAACTCACCTTGTCTACTATGTGCCAACTGCTCGGATGAATCAATAAATTGTATGGCTACAATTTCATCAATGTGTGCATGTTGCACCTCTTGCTATTCATGTTCCTGCTGCACTTCCTTCTCTCTTCTGCATAGCTCTTGTTCTTCCCTTAACTTTTGCTTCAACCCCTGCAAATCCTTTTCTGCTTCCTCCAACTTCTTCTTCTCCCTCTGTCTTTGCGCGATCCTCCTATCATGCTATTGGGCATGGAATCCTCCCACAGCAGGTTTTTGGGCTCAAAGCCCAAGTTTTGGTCAAAGATGGTGCAGAAATCCGTGAATTGCGGGTGCGAAGTGCGAAGTGAGAAATTGAGTCATAAGGTTGTCTACCCTAAGAATTGTATTTTAAATTAGTGTAAAGTCAGCCTACCCATGGTCTGCAGACCATGGGATTGTATAAATAGAGCGAGGCTGTAAGTTGTAAAGTCAGTCGATGATAGGAAGAGTAGCGAAGGAATGGTTCGAACTTAGAGTAGAAGACTAAGTGTCTTGGGTTGTAGTAGTAGGAAGAGGCTCTGCAGCTGAGCGCGCAGAGGCCTAGTAGAGTCTGCAACTGAGTGTGCGGACCCCTACAGCTGGGTGCACAGGGTGGAGTCGAGTCTGTAATCGAGACATAAAGCTAATAAAGAGAAGATGATTCCTAATTCTAAGTAATTATTGTGCTTATCTTCTTTATGTTTATGTTCATTTATGTATTGCGCGCACTGATATAAATGTTGGATATGCTTTAATAACCATAAATATTACACACATAAGCTAAGTAATGAGTTAATAAGCAAGGAACTTGGGTATTATATGGGTCTCGCCTTAAGCAGGGCTGCGCAGAAGCCGCACAGCAGGTCACAGAGGGATCGCAAGTGCGTGCAGCGATAGGTTAGACTGTGAACCTCCAGAAGCCCATCAAACATACCAAGGGTGAAGAAACTTGGTTCTAGCACCCTCCCATACTATTTCGGGTGAGACCTCAGTCCGCACTCCACAGACTGTTGCCGAAAGGGCCAGTAGTACCGGGATTTGCTTAGCTAAATCACCTCTAAACCTGGGTTAGGCCCCACTAAGCCAACAAATGGTTCTGTTTCCTGGACAGGGATATGCATAAAGGATGTCTGATGTTGTGCCACTGGAACCCTACAAAGAAAGAAATTGAAAAGTGGTTAGAAAAGAAGATTCACGAGTTCACGGCGCAGGAAAATAGAAGTCCACGAGTATCTAAGGAGTAGTGGTTTATTCGCTACTTGTACACTGAAATCCACGAAATATTCTTTGCATCTTTTCCATTTGAGCTGTATGAGTGGATCACAAAATTGGCAGACAACCAGGGAAGGTGTAGGATTGATAAACCAATAATGTGGACGTTGGAACTAGTGCGCAGACTAGAAGCCTCGAAAGAGAAGATAGCGCGAGCTGTGGACCACTGGCTCCATCGAATAATAGGAGGATTTATCATTGAGTTCATGGTAGACATGACCATTAGCTACAGTGAGGCATAGCGACGTTTTCTCAAGGGACCGCGAGGTAAGTATGTTAAATCTTTGAACACTTGGATTAAGATGCTATTGTGTGAAAAGTGGTTTATGCAAATAAATTAATGTTTGGGACTATGCAGAGAGGAAAGATCTATAGAAGCAGAAGTAGTGAAGAGTTAGAAAATAGTCCCTTAATTTCACCCTCGCAGGTTAGCAAGGACGAGCTTGCGAAGGTTTATCCAAGAAGTGTGGTCAGTTTGATAAGGTAGCGAATTTTGCGTTTACCACCTCCACCCACACTATGACCCACTTTAATCCCCTCACCTCCATCTCCACCCACTCCACCTCCGCCACCTCCACAGTTCAGTATGGCAAGCATGATCAAACTACCAGTATTCAGAGGAGTAGGGAAAGAATATCCGGACCAATTCTGGTTCGTAGTAAGAGCAGTATAGGAAGCACAGGGTGTCATGGATGATAATATCAAAAAGGCTATGCTAGTGAGCATGGTGCAGGATCGCGCATTAACGTGGTATATCAAGCATTCTAATGACTACCCAAACACAGGAATTGCAAAGATCCAGAATGCATTGAATAGGGAATTTACCAGGCCAAAATCAAAGACGCAGTCAATCATCAGGTATAAAGAGATCGTGATGCTCCCAGGCGAGACCCCATGGGATTTAGACCAAAGGTTTAAAAGTATGATCCGCGAAGCCAATATGACGTTAACGGATGCGCAACATCGCACATGGTTTGTGGCCTCCCTTATGCCACACTTAAGGACGATGCTGTCACAGCAAAAACTTTCCACCCAGGCTGAAGCATTGGAGATGGCAATGAGGTTGCATGAGACCTCTATACAAGACCCTGGATTGGAAGTCCAACAGATTCACATGCAGCTATAGAATATGTCTCTAGAAATGTAGAGTTTGAAACAGGATAGGGGACCTTGGCTGTAGGCGTGCGAGGAAGTATGGTGCATAAAATGCAAGGGCCAGGGCCGTGACAAAGATCACTGTCCAGTATTTGTGAACTACTTGGCAGGAGGAGGGCCAATGCCATTAAGACCGGAGGCACAGGCGGGACCGAGTGCAATGTCTGCATTATGGTGCACGATCTGCCAAATAGGAGGGAAACTAATCTGAAAATGGGTCTCCGAAGCTTAAATATTCCCAAGATATTATGATTAACCAATGCGGAATTAGTAATGTGCTTGAAAATAAGGTATATGCTTGTGTTTATTTTTTACTATTTATGTGCTTTAAAATTTTGTTGTTTATGCTGATATAACATGCATATAACAGTAAAACAGTGTAGAAAATAACAAACACATAAGACAACAATTTAATTAGGAGTTCACCCAAAACTCTGGGGCTACATCTCTATGAGCTCTAGTCAACTCGACTAGGCTCTCTGGGATTATGGCAAGGTATTTTTACAAGCTCCACCCTCAACTCCACTGTATTACACAGAAACAATGGGCTTAGAACACCATATCATGCCTGGCTCTGGCTCTGGCTCTCAGGTTTTCTGGCTCTGGCTCTGGCTCTGGCTCTTAGCTCTAGCTCGTGACTCTGGCTCTGGCTCTAGCTCTTTGGCTCTGGCTTCTCTGAGCTCTCTATCGGCCTCTACATGCATCAATGGATCGCTTGACCTCCAAGCGACTCCCTCAGCTGCTCTTCTCATTAGCTTTTGCTCTCTCTGCTCTCTATTTTCTCAATTGAGCTCTCTACCTCCTTTGAGGTACTTTTCCGGATTTTTGGCTACCCCAGCCGTTTCTCTACATATCATCATCTCTCTGTGCCTTTGTGGCTTTCCTGCTCCTTGTCAGTCCGACTAGCCATCTGGCTCTATGGCTCTGTGGATTCAAAATGCATCATTGCCTATAAAAATGCTCGCTTGCATCATGGCATGATGATCTAGAGCAGTTACAGAGGTTACAGAGCTTTTCCTTAGGCAAAACCCAAAATTAGAGAAAATCCATTACACAGAGGTTTTCCTGGAAAAACACTATCGAGTGTGAATTCAAGATGTGAAATTCCATTAAATCACCCCTAAAAACCCTATCAGGTCTGCCATTAGGCAGCATATCACATCACGTAGGCATATTGGGAAAAATCCCAAATACACGGGAAATACATTGAAAAACCCGTCAAAATGCCTTCTATCGAACTTCAAATATTATTGCAGTCACCCTAATATCGTATTCGGTTCGCCTTTGGCCACTATCGAAATCCCCACCATTGATCTGCGGGATCTCCGATCCAATGGTCGATATCCATTTTCGGGCGGCTTAGGAGTACAGAGGTTACCCACCCAAAAAGGCAGTTTTCCTCTCTCCTCCGCCAGCCACATGTCGACCAGTGTGTGGAATCGGGCGGAGCCAGCCCAATACCACTTTCTGTCTAAGGCCCACCTGAAATCTTGCCTTTACGAAACTCAAATAATATAGGGCCGCTTCTAAAATTCCTTTCAGGTCCGTCTTTATCACTTTGAGGCATTTTCCATTGTATTTTGCCTTTTCTATCAAAATCTGATAATACACAGAAAACCCGACAAATACCCTTTTATAGGAACTCAAAATTTATAAACTACGTTTATAAAATCCTTCGGGTCTGGCGATCACAAGTCGTCGATTTAATCTAGACCATTGATCTGATCCCGGTCACATGGTCCAGATTGCATCACATATTGCTATTGCATCGACCCTTTGTGTCAAGGATCGCCGATCTCCAGACTGCCGATTTAATCCTAGCCGTCCATTCCTTTCCTGATCCGACGGCTGAGATTGCATGTCGCGATCGCGATCACATATCGCATTTGTAATGGACCAGGGGTTCTTCCCTTTGAATATGGATTGCATCGATCCTATCCGCTGATCCGATCATTGGAGATTTCATGTTGCATAACCTGGGTACCGATATTGCATGCGGGCCTTCCGCCTTCGGCCTAAGTCCTTCCCTTTTGCCTTTTTCTGATGCGATTTCCCATATAAGGCCATTTAGGCCATTTTTAGAAGATTTTGCCTCTTTTTTCAAAGAACAAAGGGCAACTTCTTCCTGCGATAACTTCTGCATCCTAAGTCCATTTTAGCCCATTCAAGTTGCAGTAGATTCAGAAGGAAAAGATCTCTACAATGGGGCTATTTCCAAGAGCATCCTTGGACTTTCATTTTCCTCTATGAGGAACACTTAGACTTAGAAGTCTATCCAAAATCCATTTTGGATCATGCCTTCCCACTAAAAGAACTTTTGGTCTCCAAAAGACTGATATACTAATCTGGATAGTAAATGAGAGTAACAACACCCTCTTCTTTTAGCCTCCACACACTTGCCTTGCATAGTGCCTCTGGACCAAAGCCTTTGACCACTTTCCTTCCTGGATGTGCTAGTCCTCTTGGGGAAGAATTGTTTTCCTCCTTGCCTTCCTGCAGAACTCCTGCTGAGATGGTCATAGAAGGTAGTTTGAACTTCTCAGCCTTGATCATTGATCCAAGGTGGCTCAAACAAATGTGAAGTACATCTGCTCCACAAAACTTTCATTTGTATCTGTTTGATACGCTGTCAACAACAACTGTTAACAACAACAAAAAATACATACAACAACTGGATGGCCTAAATTCCTGCTTCAAAAAAAGAAGTAGATTTCACATCTTGTGAACACCTCCATGTCTTACATCTGCATACAAATGATGGACTAGATAACAAGCCCACAAAACATGCCTTTAAAACAAATGACCCTTCAAGTCAAGCATATAGAAAAAGACCATTAGGAATATTTTTCAAAAGATGAAACACTTCATCATTATCTCCATCTTGGAGACCAAGTTAACTTCTGTCAAGTCAACATTACATCACATGCATGTCAAAGCAATCAACCCTGCAAGTTAATTACACATACATGTTCAC
The DNA here is from genome assembly GCA_031772625.1 of Pinus tabuliformis. Taxonomy (NCBI): domain Eukaryota; kingdom Viridiplantae; phylum Streptophyta; class Pinopsida; order Pinales; family Pinaceae; genus Pinus; species Pinus tabuliformis. Next base: position 1,683,521,493 of record CM062817.1, read on the forward strand.
ATACAAGGAAATCATCAGCATCTGTGTGTTCATGCACATCAAGCTCATGCATGCATTCCATTTTTCAAATTTCACTTAAGCACACTATACTTTCGAAGTTGAAATGAAATATAATGTTGCAGCAACAAAGTGAGTCTCCTACTCAACCTTTTTCCATTCACCATCTTGGTAAAATCCTGTAACTTGCATTCCATTAAAAAATAAATGCAAATAGATGCATCAATATACATGTAATATTAATCAGATAAGAACTCTAACCGTTTCTTACGAATCCCTTTCAAAGGTACTACCTTTGTCTGCACATCAACATCAACATGTGAATCATCCTGAAACACATCATCCATGGAATCTTCCTTTCCATTTCTGCCATCTTCTCTTTCCACTTTCTTCAGCTTTTGTGGAAGCATTGTTGGATTCAGAGTCCAACACTTTCTACCAAGATGCCCTTGCTTATGGTAGTAAGTGCACTGCATGTGCATCCTCCTGACAGCATGACTTGCCTTGTCCAATGGACCCTTGGCTTCTTGCTTCCTTTCCTTCAAAATTTTCCTGTATGTGGCCATTGTCTTCCAACATCTAGAAACATTATGGTTATCCAAACTACAAAAGGAACATGCAATTATTTTCCCATACCTATATGGAAATTTATCATGCTTTGCACAATCAAAAGGAAAATGTTTAGAACCAAATTTTAACCTTTCTCTTTCACCTTTATTGCCTTCATGAGGAGGTGAAGAAAATGAAGAAGTGGCTCCCTTTGGAGCACCATCAATCTCTTCAAGTTTTTTAGAGTCTCCACAACTCTCTGGTTCAAGTGTGTGCTTCTGAACACTTGCAACCTACAAATGATGTTTCAAGCTATTGCATTCCTCTTGAATACCATCTTCACACCCTTGAGGTAGAGGACCTGAAATGAAACTCCTTCTTGGAACTGTTTCAATGGCCTTCATGGCAGCTTTGGAACTTTCTCCATAAGGCTATCTATAGCCAAGACCCAAATACTTAGGCATTTCCTCAATCATTATTGGCTCAATAATACCTTGTGCATGTTTACCCAAGCCTTTTCCCTCATAGCCCATCTATGACATTAGCTTGGAACCTATGCCTCTGGTATCCTTTTCAAAAGAACCAATATAAGCATTCTTAGAAGAATTTGAAGACAAACTGGAATGGTTTACATCTTCTTCAAGCTGATACTTAAACAAGGCTTATTTGGTAACAAAGATTTGTGACTCCAACTCATGCATCCTTCTCATATTCATATTTGCAATATGAAGTTGTTCTCCATTCCCTGCAATTTGTCAGAAAGCAGCTACTTCTCTTCCTCCATGGAATTCAACTGCTCTCTAAGTATGTTTCTCTTCCTTCCATCCTCATACATTTCTCTCACCATGTCCATCATGGTGGACAAGTCTTGCTTCATGTCGTCATCAAAGATTCTTGTGATGAAGAAAGAAGAATTTGAGGACTTACTTGTAGAAGTTGTCATTATGCCAATGAACAAAAAAAACTCCAAACAAGATTAACAAAGAGCTTATTCAACAACCTTTTTCAACAAACCTCTTGTGCTTAAAGGATTGCCTTGAGGTCCTTTGGGATAGAAGAATTCCTTCATTACTCCTTCCTTCTTATCCTTCCTGGACTAAGCTATCAATAAATTTCCCTTCACCTCTGCAAACTCAAACAATAGTCAGTCTGCAAACAAGCATACAATCAATCTCTGACTGTTTAAACACCTTTCAGACAAAAAAACTTTGCTCTGTCAATCAAGCATTCTGATGTAACCTTGTTTGAAGGTGTTGTTAATCAATCTCAGGCTCTGATACCAGCTGATCTGAAAATGGGTCTCCAAAGCTTAAATATTCCGAAGATATTATGATTAACCAATGCGGAATTAATAATGTGCTTGAAAATAAGGTGTATGCTGGTGTTTATTTTTGACTGTTTATGAGCTTTAAAATTATGTTGTTTATGTTGTTATAACATGCATATAACAGTAAAACAGTGTAGCAAATAACAAACACATAAGATAGAAATTTAATTAGGAGTTCACCCAAAACTCTTGGGCTACATCTCTGTGAGCTCTAGTCAACTCGAATAGGCTCTCTGGGATTATGGCAAGGTCCTTTTACAAGCTCCACACTCAACACCACTTAATTACACAGAAACAATGGGCTTAGAACACCATCTCATCCCTGGCTCTGAAGCTCTCAGGCTTTCTGGCTCTAGCTCTGTCTCTCGGCTCTGGCTTTGGCTCTGGCTCTAGCTCTGGATCTTGGCTTTGACTCGTGGCTCTAGCTCGTGGGTTTGGCTTTGGCTTTGGCTCTAGCTCTGGCTCTTCAGCTCTGGCTTCTATGAGCTCTCTCTCGGCCTGTGCGTGCACAAATGGATTGCTTGACCTCCAGGCAACTCCCTCAGCTGCTCTACTCATTAGCCTTTTCTCTCTCTGCTCTCTATTCTCTCAATTCAGCTCTCTAACTCGTTTGAGGTACTTTTCTGGCTTTTCGGCTACCCCAGCCATTTCTCTATGTATCATCATCTCTCTCTGCCTCTACGGCTTTCCTGCTACTTGTCAGTTTGACTGGCCATTTGGATCTGTAGCTATGTGGCTTCAAAATGCATCATTTCCTATAAAAATGCCTGCCTGCAGCGTGGCATGATGATCTAGAGTGGTTACAGAGGTTTTAGAGCTTTTCCTTAGGCAAAACCCAAAATTAGAGAAAATCAATTACACAGAGGTTTTCCTAGAAAATACACTGTTGGGCGTGAATTCCGGATGTGAAATTCCATTAAATCACCCCTAAAAACCCTATAGGGTCTACCATTAGGCAGCATATCGTATCGCATAGGCATATTGGGAAAAATCCCAAATACACAGGAAATACATTGGAAAACCCGTCAAAATGCCTTCTATCGGACTTCGAATATTATCGCATCTACCCGAATATCGCATCGGGTCCGCCTTTGGCCATCGAAATCCCCACCATTGATTTGCGAGATCTCCGATCCAACGGTCGATATCCATTTTCGGGTGGCTTAGGAGTACGAAGGTTACCCACCTGAAAAGGCGGTTTTCCTCTCTCCTATACTAGCCACGTGTCGACCAGTGTGTGGGATCGGGTGTTGGGTGTGGAGCCTGATTATCTTCTATATTCAAAGGTATCGCCACATAGGACCCCAGTTCGAAATGGGGGCGGCAACGCCGCCCGTAAAATATTCGCTGCAGGGGGGGTCCAGGGGGGGCGGCAGCGCCCCCGAAGCTAAAAACAGCTGTAAAATTGCCTTGTAAAAGTATAGTAATTTCTAGTCAATCTGGGTCGTTCATTAGGCGGATGATCTGATGGTAGAACTTATGTTTAGTTTAGGGTTTTTTACCCTAGAAGGAAACCCCTCTCTTTGTATGAGGGTATTGTATTTGAGGCTGTGTGATAGATGTGTATTCTGTGAGCGAGAAACAGAGAGGTGAGACTGTGAGAGAAAACAGAGGATATTAAAGCGGATTTGTTGTAGGTTGTGTCTCTTCATTTTGCTGGATAATAGAAAGGAAGGACTGGCTGTTCGGGGTGGACGTAGCCCAAACTGGGTGAACCATGTATATCTGTGTCTCTCTTGTTTTGTGCGTTTTCTGTGTTTATATTTCTGCAATATTTTATGTGTTCCATTGCTCCGTAATATATAATTTTCTAACATCGGGCGGAGCCAGCCCAATTGTGATTTCTGCCTAAGGCTCGGTCGAAATCCTGCCTTTATGGAACTCAAATAATATAGGGCCGCTTCTAAAATTCCTTTTGGGTTCGACTTTATTGCTTCGGGGCATTTTCCTTTGTATTTTGGCTTTTCTATCGAAATCCGCTAATACAGAGAAAACCTGACAAATACCCTTTTACTGGAACTCAAAATTTATAGACTGCGCTTATAAAATCCGTTGGGTCCGGCGATCACAAGTCACCAATTTAATTTGGACCGTTGATCTGATCCCTGAACAGATGGTCTAGATCGCATCGCATATCGCTATCGCATCGAACCTTTGTGTCGGGGATCGTCAATCTCGCGACCGCCGATTTAATCCTGGCAGTCCATTCCTTTCGCGATCCAATGAATGAGATTGCACGCCGCAATCGCTATCAAATATTGCATTTGGAACGGCCCAGGGGTTCTTCCCTTTGAATATGGACTGCACCAACCCAATCCACCGATCTAATCATTGGCGATTGCATGTCACATAGCCTGGGTCCCGATATCGCATGTGGGCTTGTCTCTGACCTGATACATCGGAGATCGCTGATCAGGGGCCTCTCACCTTCGACCTAAGTCCTTCCCTTTTGCCTTTTTCCGATGCGATTTCCCATGTAACGCCTTTTAGGCCATTTTTAGAAGATTTTGCCTCTTTTTTCAAAGAACAAAGGGAAACTTATTTCTGCGATAACTTTTGCATCCTAAGTCCATTTTAGCCCATTCAAGTTGCAGTAGATTCAGAAGGAAAATATCTCTGTAATGGGGCTATTTCTAGGAGCATCCTTGGACTTTAATTTTCCTATGTGAGGAACACTTAGACTTAGAAGTCTATCCAAAATCCATTTTGGATCAGAAACATACCATAGATAATTGTCATCTTTTGCAGAAGTATATGCAGACATCCCAACAGTTGTCTTGTAATTTCAGCAGGTCGGTAGGCTATGATAAATGCACCTGCCAAAGCTATGAACTAATGATGGATCGAACCCCTGCCTATAGGGTGTAGTTGGAAACACGAGCCCTCAAACCAAACACAGTGATGGCGTGCTCTAGGTTCCAGGGGCGTGGTCGAGGTCGAGGTGGAATGGGACTAGGAAGGGGTCGCGGTCAGGTAATTTGCTACAATTGTGGAGGGCCAGGGCGTTATGCCCGTAATTGTACAAACCAGACTAGGATATCATGCTGGTATTGTAGTCATTTTGATCATGAAGCAGAAGATTTCGCTTTGATGATAGCAAACATGCGCGAAAAGGGGGTACTCCAGCCTCCTCCGTCCAAGAATTTATAAATGATGAGGTCTGAACTACGCGAAGAAGACCCAAATATAAACATGATGCTCAAGAGTAGTGTGACAATGGGAGATGATAAAGGGAAGCAGCTAGAAGAAAGCGTGTGGGTTCGCAAGGCTCCTACAAAGGAACCCAAGTTTGATTTAGAACGCGTGAAGGAGACATTCATGGAAGCTAAGAAGAGCTTCACGGAGGCCTCCACTTCAGGTAGTAAGGATCAACTAGAACCAAGGATGGATCCTTCCATGCTCACTACCTTTCTGGAGATATGCATGAAACTGTTGTGCGACAACAAGGTAGTCAAAGGGCTACAGGAACTGATCATTGTTGAAAATGGCAACAAGAAATGCTAAAAATAGAAGTTCTAAAAATAGCACTGCTATAAATAGCAGTTTGGGTACCAGTGCTGGATTGAGCAACAGGGAATGAAAAATGGAAGTTCTAAAGGTAGCATTGCTATTTTTAGCAGTTCGGGATGGATTCCAATTTTAGTCAATCCCTGGACTAAATAGGAAGTAAAATTCGAATTTGAACTTAACAGTTGTTTGAAAATAAATTAATTAATTCACCATGAGTTAATTAGTTGTGAAAAATCAAACATGAAGTCTATGTGAGGACATGCAACAGTTTCTCTATTAATTGAGGAATTTATCTATCAGTTAAAGAGATAATGATGAATTGTAATTTGAGTAGTAATTAGTTGGCTCAATTAACTGAGTCAAGTCCAGTTAGATTTATTTAAATAGTTTGTTTAAATTAATGTGAGTTCAGTTAGTTAATGCTTGCATGCATGTAACTATTATTCTTATGATAACTTAATATTATCTCATGAATAACTCATGCATGTCAGTTCAGATAGAGACCCAGATGAGATCAGAGGAGGGACAGTGTACTATTAGTTGGATGGATTTTTTCTATAAAGGAAGCTCATCCATGGAGAAGGATTTATCTCCTTCGGGATTCACAGTTGGATCAGAGGTTAGTGAGTGTGTGAAGAGGCCAATTCACACAAGTGGTTGCACTAGACCCCAAGGAAAATTGCGCAAAGAAATAGGAGGCTTGGAGGGCAGAGGAGAAGGTTTGTGAGAGGCCTTTGTCTGTCTATGAGCAGTAGAGGGATTATACTGAGAGCTGGTTGGCTTCCAAGCTAAGGCTTTGTGTAATTCATGACTATTTTCCACTTGTATGATAATATGGAGTTGGGGTTTTAGGCTGAGGCTTTCCCCTGGTTATTTCTTTTGTGTTATATGTAATTGATTTCTTCTTATCAGTTATATGTGTTCAATTGATCTTGCTCATATTCGATTAAGGTTCGACATAATTATTTGTAGAAGTAGATCAAGTATTTTGCTTTAGTATATTGCATTATCAGGTGATCTACAGGTGGGAATTTCTACATGGTATCAAAGCAAAGGTGATCAAGGCGAAGAACAATATACAAGAAGGAGAAGTTCGAAGTTTGGTTCCTGAATATAGAAATCGAGTTCTTATCACATCTCTATTTCACCTATGGCGTTCAGTGGTTTAAGACTTGAGTATGCCCTTGGTGGAAACTCGAATTATATAGCCCATAAGGATCACATGGAGGCAGTATTAGAGGATAACGGTCTAAAGGACTTCATTGATCAAGAAGTCCCCAAGCCGACTGATGCTACTCAATTGGCAGAATGGAAGAAATGTGTGGCTAGAGCAAGGAGAATCCTTTTGGAGGGAGTTTGAGACCACATAGTCTTGAGTTTCCATGGGAAGGAGACATTGTTCTCAATGTGGAAAACGTTGAAAGCTCTATATCAGAATAGCAATGATCAGAGGAAGCTGGCGCTACAGGACAAGCTTTGGACAATCAAGTGCAAAAAGGGTGACATGATCTCTACATATCTGAACAAGCTAACCACATGCAGGAATGAGCTTGGAAGTGTAGGGATCACGATAGCTGATGATGACATGGTGAGTCTTGCTCTCCTCGGTCTTCCTAAGAGCTGGCATAGATACCAAGACTCGGTTAATGGAAGAGAGAAACTGCCAGATTTGGAATGACTTTGGTTGGATCTAATGCAGAAGGAGATAAGAAGAAGCACTAGAGATTGTTCTTCATCCATGGTGGATGAAGAAAACTGTGCCTTATCGAGTAAGGTGAAGAAGGAGAAGGAGAAGGATTCTCATTCCCAATCCATTTCTTCCCATGGTGGGAAGAAGTTTGACAAAATGAAAGTGCGATGCTTTCATTGTCATGAGGTGGGCCATTTTGCTACAAATTTTCCACTGAGGAAATCCAAGAAGGGATCCATGGAATGATTAGAAGGTGAGGCACTAGCCTCACAGTTCGAGTTGGATTTCACACTATTCGCATGCATGGTTTCATCCATGGTGGGAGGTGGTTGGTTTCTTGACAGTGGAGCTTCTTTCCACATGACCGGCGACAAGAGTTTTTTTAGTACTTTGGAGGAGAAAGATCTCCAGATACTCATAGCAATGGGTAATGATGAAAAGTATAGTGTCTTAGGTGTAGGCATGGTTATTTTTCAGAGGGAGAATGGAGCTCGCATTACCTTGACTGATGTCAAGTATGTACCAGGACTGAAGAGAAATTTGGTGTCGATCACTATGCTGGAAGATAGAGGCTATGATGTAGTCTTCAGTGAGGGAAAGGTTTTCCTTAGACACATCATCACTAGACAGGTGAAGCAGATCGGTTCACAACTCAAGAACCTGTATTCTCTCGAGGTTTAAGATGCATGCAAAGCTTTGAGGAGCAAGGAAACTGATGGTGACTTGGTGGTTGAGAGGGAGAGTACATTACCTGTCAAAATGTAGCACCAGATGAAGTCTCAGACAATTATGGAGGAGCCACGATTGGTGAAGCAGCTTCAGGAGGTTGTGGAGCAGCCATAACTGGGGAATCCGAGAGGAGACATTGTGGAGGCATCCACTCATGCAGAGACCTCCAGTAGGGGGAAATTTCGAGCTAGGTGGGTAGAGGGATCACATGAATCCATACCTCTAGGTAGGAGGTGGAGCGATGTGGAGTGATCGTCCCAAGAAGGCTGGAAAAGTGGCAGGATCCTTGAGGTACCCAACCTCTTTGATTTGACTTTGCTACAGGAGCCCCAATGAGGAGTAGTAGGACTGAATGATTGGGTAGAGACAGATTCGGATGGAGAGGTAGAGAGAGCTACAGTGTAGGAATCCCAAGACAGTGTAGAGCTAGCAGGCTGCAACAATTTGAGAGGCATAGGAGTGTTGCACCAGTGCACGATGGCACAGAGAGGTGTGCAACAATGCGAGATGCATGGAGTGTAGCTCAGAGGTCAGAGAGGGAGCACTTGTCAGCAACAGGTAGAGCTTCAGCATCAAAGTATGTTTCTAGCCCAACAGAGAGGTCAGTTGTGAGAATTTTTTGTTTCTAGAGTTGCTGGAGCAACCACACTTGGTAGAAGTGTTGCATGCAGAACATTCCAAAGGTACAGGATTGGGTTCGAGTTGAATGCCTTTATTGTTGAGAGGGAGTGTTGAAAATGGCAACAAGAAATGCTAAAAATAGAAGTGCTATAAATATCAGTTTGGGTACCAGTGCTGGATTGAGCAACAAGGAATGAAAAATGGAAGTGCTAAAAATAGCATTTCTATTTTTAGAAGTTCGAGATGGATTCCAATTTTAGTCAGTCCCTGGACTAAAATAGGAAGTAAAATTTGAACTTGAACTTAACAGTTGTTTGGAAATAAATTAATTAATTCACCATGAGTTAATTAGTTGTGAAAAATCAAACATGAAGTCTATGTGAGGACATGCAACAGTTTCTCAATTAATTGAGGAATTTATCCATAAGTTAAAGAGATAAGGATGAGTTCTAATTTGAGTAATAATTAGTTGGCTTAGTTAAATGAGTCAAGTCTAGTTATATTGATTTAAATAGTTTGTTTAAATTAATGTGAGTTCAGTTAGTTAATGCTTGCATGCATGTAACTGTTGTTCTTCAGATAACTGAATATTCTCTCATGAATTACACATGCATGTCAGTTTAGACAGAGACCTAGTTGAGACCAGAAGAGGGATAGTGTACTATCAGTTGGATGAATTTTTCCTATAAAGGATGGTCATCCATGGAGAAGGATTTATCTCCTTCAAGGTTGCACATTTGGATCAGAGGGTTAGTCAGTGTGTGAAGAGGCCAATTCACACAAGTGGTTGCAATGGGCCCCAAGGAAAATTGCGCAAAGAAATAGGAGGCTTGGAGGGCAGAGGAGAAGGTTTGTGAGAGGCCTTTGACTATCTGTGAGCAACAGAGGGATTATACTGAGAGCTAGTTGGCTTCTAAGCTAAGGCTTTGTGTAATTTTGTGACTATTTTCCACTTGTATGATAATACAAAGTTGGGGTTTTAGGCTGAGGCTTTCCCCTAGTTATTTCTTCTGTGTTATGTGTGATTGATTTCTTCTTATCAGTTATATGTGTTCAATTAATCTTGCCCATATTCGATTAAGCTTCCCACATAATTGTTCTTAGAATTAGATCAAGTATTTTGCTTTAGTATATTGCATTATCAGATGATATATAGGTGGGAATTTCTACAATCACTAGGTGCGTGAGGTCAGAAGAACCGCACGTGGTCCGAAAACTAGAAAAGCATGCGTTGCGCACAAGAAGGGAGATAAGGTTGACTACACAAATAGGTGAGTACGAAATGGATCAGGTAATCCTATATCTAGGTTTGGATGAAAATGTACTACCGAAGCAAACATGGGAATTCATGGGTAGACCCACATTGCAATGGTCCCCTATTCACTTACAAATGGCGAACCAACAGAAGATTTTGCCCATGGGAAGATTACAAGGAGCAATAATCGATATTGAAGGTGCGAGCACGCAGGCGGATTTTGAAGTGATAGAGATTTTCGATGACAACAATATTTATCCCACGCTACCAGGAATAGATTGGGCTACTGATATGAACAGAGTCATAAATATGAAGAAGCACAAAATGACCTTTGAGAAAAAGTCACTACGTGTAGTATTACCACTGGACCCAGTCGAGGGAGCGCGATACACTGAACCGGTGTGGGCGACGATAGTGATGATGATCTTGACTATATCTATAAGATAACTGCATAAGGAGAGGATTGTGTGAATCCGACCGCAGATGGAAGGATTTCGTGGGAGCGCGAAAGCTCCTGCACTTCAGATTTAGACGACAAGATAGAGCGATGGCAGAATCAGTTGCACGAAGTCACAATGCTGAACTGCAACATGATGATCAGATCATTTTGTTGCATAAAAATAGAAGCAAGGGATTTGTTGACATATGATGGATTGTCAGCAGTGGATGAATTTCTGAGAAAATTCAAAAATGTAGTACCAAAGCAGCATCAGTTCGATGCACTGAAGTGGGAACTGGACGCAACACCCGCACGATGGTGGGGTACACATCAAGGAACTTTTGAAGACTGGCGCAGATGTTGAAGGATGATGCACCTACATTTTGGAAAACCCCAACTTCGAACAAAAACCAATCAGCTGGGGTGGAACAACTTGTGCACCCACCTTTCCCGATGGGTACAGGAATATGATGTATAGTCTGCACAAGCGCATAGCCTAAACAATCAGAACAAATCACAGTAACAGGAAGGGCGGCGCGCATTACCAATTCTCCACGACGAGGCATTCGATAGGGTGCGCAGAGTATTGAACAAGGTTTACCAGATGAAACAAACTAATTGGGACCTGCGTGTACCAGCGGTTCGATGGGCTTATAGGACCATGTGCAAAAACCTGAGTGTGGAGATGATTCCAAAGGTATGAACTAGAGTAGAACCTGAGATTTCTGAAGGGAATACCAAGAAGAATCCACACGTACTAGCTCCTGCAGTTACGGTAGTGCACGAAGACTAGGATGAAGGAATCACACAGCTACTCGCGGATGGCCATATAAGGATTCAGGAAGACATTCAACGAGGGAACCTTAGACTTTGTGAACTCGAAGAAGATCAGGTATGATTAAAGAAGAAAAGCATGTTGATGGACGCTGAGATCAAAAGACTAGAAAACGGGGTCACGCAAGCATGTCTCGTCAACAAACCAAGGATGACAAGGCAAGATACGGATGGTCATACCATTGCATTGGAAGAGTCTCGCCAAGAATTTATGATTCTATTACCATGGCTGAGATCGCACCTTACCAAACACAGTAATAAGGGAAGCACACCACATAAGATAAAGCACGTGACACCAGCTGTTGCAAGGGAAAGTGAGGAGTGTCAACACGCTATGCTGGAAGACGAGCTGTAGTCTCGCATAGGTGGGGCGACCACCTGACTAACCATAGGAAGCACAGTCTCAATGCTCCAGGTAGTTGAAAGAGAGCGTGGGACTCTAAATGAGTCTGTTTGGGAACTTTGCAGTGAGGGAGGTGCACACAGAATCAGCATGGTACAAGGTTCGTGTCCGCGCATGGGGGTTGTGCTACCACGCAAGTAGGCTGGGAAGTAACCGTTGACATCACTGTTCATGACAAGATGTCCAATTTAAGGCAAAAGGAAGCGGGCGGCGGGCAATTAAGACAGGAACTAAGAGCTAGATTCGGGACGATCTGCTGCCAAGGATGCATTAATGACTCAAAAATGGGGGGAACAGTCAAGTTCAAATTCAAAATACGCTATAAAAGTCCCAAGGCTAGCCACGAGACAAAACTTGTTCATTTGAGATTTGAGCTATTACGAAGATCACAGAGTGCTGAGCACAAACGGTATTTGAGCCCCCAAGTTCGCAAGCGACCACAGACAATTCGGACAAGATGAAAACTACCAGTAGAGGTGTGGGTTTTGTGGAGAGTATCGCTGAGGAAGCCACGCAGGGCCCTACGGTGCAGGTGGGGGATGCACCAGAAATTCCAAAATCACCTTGGACGTCAAGGCCAGAGAAGGATACATAGGCAGTGGGACCAGTCCGCATGTCCCTGCGGAATCCGCAGTTTGGTAAACTGTCCATGGAAGAAAAGGGCAAGGCTATCAACTTGGAGACAAATGGTGAGGAGGAGGGCCTCCACGCTTTCATAGAGGAGATAGAGGTGGATGAAGAAATGGAAGAAGACATCTAGCTGGTGCACGCTGCAGCAAAACTGCCCTAGTACGTTCCTCTGTGAAAAGGGAAAGGTAAAAGACCCAAGGATTTGGATGCCACTAAAAGCACGCTTCAAACCCTGCTCCTCCCAGATGGAATTCTGTTTGAGGGTTCAGTTTTGGGCTGTGTGCCCACAATGAAATTTGAAGACTGGGACCTCTCAGACATAAAAAATTTCCCCCATTTAAAGATGGAGAACCTCATGAAACAGAGCAAGGAGAGGTTATTTATAGCACTAGAGCCACAAAAATGGTTGTGTGGTGTGGAGAAGGATGGGCTACTCCACCTCCTATGGATTCCGCATTTTCACCGCACACCGATCACGATCTTTGTCATCAGGCAGCTGCTTTGCCTGGTGCACGAAGGGTACTTATGGCTAGAGGAGCCTATTCCCATCATGGTGGAGCTTATTCACAGGATTTCCTGGCTTTCCTATAAGGGAAGGGACCCTGCCGATATAGCCGGCAAAAGCGGAGATTTGGTGCTCGCAGAGGCCATGAAGAAGAAGTATAAATTGGAAAAGAAGAAGAGAGGCTACGTAATAAGTAGCATTCAAGACAAAGGGGTGCGTGTAGCCACCCAACTTCTGGCCGAGAATGTGATGAGAAAATGTTGCGAAGACGAGGTACCAGCACCGTCGTTGCACTGGCAGAACAATGCGTGGAGGGGGTCCAATTCAACTGGGCCACCTTCCTCTGTGAAGAATTCCTCACCAACTACAAGGAATTTTAGGAGCAGGGAAAGACCTTCCACTATGCATGGTTGCTCTTGTCCATCTTACTGGTGACAGGGGAACTGTTTGAGAATAGTCAGTTCCCTCCTCTTGAACAGGACTTGCCAGAGGTTGCAAAATATGCATCACTCTGGGCTATGAAGGATGCCACATGGATCCGCGAGACTAAGATATTCTGGGTGCTCATGGAGGCGAGCATCCGGATGTGGATTAACAGAAGGCCGCACCTATCCCCCACAGTGTATAGCAGTCTGCGGAGATTTGTAGACTTCAAGGCAGATATGCACAATGTGTATATCAAGGCACATAAGGATCCAACGCAGAACTGGATCAAGCTTCCTTTCATCACAATTAATGATGCCATCTTCTTTATGCTCGACTCATGGCCTCCTGAGTGGCGTGCCCCAAATCTGGCAGAAAAGGATAAAACAGTAGCACAAAAGCAGAAGGTTGTAACCAAGTTGCGTGTCACAAAGTTGGCCCAGCAGAGGCGCAACGAACAAGCGGTCACGGAGGTAAGGGCCGCCCACGAAGCAGCAAGGGCAGCTGCAGAACATGCAAAGGTCAGCAAAAAAGTAGCAACAACACAAGCAACAGGGCCATAGTGACACAGGAGGAAGGAGGCCAGGACGTGTCTACAGGACAGGGAATAGATATAGCAGAAGGCATGGACCCGAGCACAACGTCCACTCAACTAAAACGGCTGCACATCACGAAGCGGTTCGATCCGCGAAAGAAGGTCAAAGCTTCCAAATTGGACGTTGAGCCCATTACATTGACAGAGGGTGACCTCTATAACATCGGTGACACTATTTGTGAGGTCACCCGGGAAGCGCTCCAGGAAGCTATGATGGAGCAACAGACTATGTTGGGGGCCCTAAGGGTGCAGTTGCAGGAACTCCAGGAGTGGGCCCCCTAGGAAGGAACAGTCGCCACCTACGATGCCACAGGTACCTTAGCAGTGGAGCAGCTGCTGCGTGCCAGAATGGCCAACACCATAGTGTTGTCGGAAGGAGCGCTAACAGTGGAAAGTGAGGAGGACGCGCATTGCAGATGCTTAGCGAACAGAGAATCAACGTTGAGCAGCTTAGTCTCCAGTGCGATGAAGTGCTTGTGCAGAAGCAGCAGCTAGAGAAAATGGTAGAGGAAGCATGTTGTCGCATTCCAGAGCTATAAATCACGACATACCTACCAGTTGGAGTGTGAATCCACAAATTAGCCAGTGGATTTTGCAAGGCAAAGGAGGAAGAAATGAGGGTATAGCTAGACCTCAATCTTCAGATTGACGAACTGCGATTAATGGCGCATTCCTCTACCCCCCCCCCCCCCCCAAAAAAAAAGTTAGGGAACAATGCACTGGTGCTATTCAGAAAGGGCTAGAGGAAATAGGACAGGTAGTACAGAGCTGTACCAATATGTTGGAAGAATCCTTCACAGTCCTCACTTCATTACAGGAGGACCCCAACATACAATTCCTGGAAACAGAGGCACAGGAGCTTTAAGTACAGCATGACAGTGTGCACGGAATGGTGCAGAAGATTTTCCTGACCCAGCGGCTTCCAAAATTACAGTAGGAAAAAGCGTTGAAGGAACAGGTGGATTTCGCGTGGTAGAAAGAGGCAGTCCTTAAAGCGCGCGTCCAGCCTTGGATTGATGAGGCCTTCCTCAACACTACGAAGATCGAAGGAAATCTGGCATAGATGAAGGCGACACATGCCTTAAGACAGGGAGTTGCCCCTGACAGCAAGACTTCAACTGAGAGAGTGGAGTAGATCTAGTAGACTGCAGATCAGTGTTCCGTAGACCTCAGGGAAGTGAAGGAACGGTTGGAAGAGCTCCATGCCAAGATCCCCGCTCCAGCAGAGTGACTCGAGACGATTCACAGTGATTGTTTTGGGGGCATGTTGGGCATGGAATCTCCCCACAGCAGGTTTTGGGGCTCAAAGCCCAAGTTTTGGTCAAAGATGGTGTATAACTCCGCGAATTACGGGTGCAGAGAGCATAGTGAACAATTGAGTCATAGGGTTGTCCGCCCTAAGCATTGTATTGTAAATTAGTGTAAAGTCAGCCTACCCATGGTCCGCAGACCATGTGATTATATAAATAGAGAGAGGCTCTAAGTTGTAAAGTCAGTCGATGATAGGAAGAGTAGCGAAGGAATGGTTCGAGGTTAGAGTAGAAGTCTAAGTGTCTTGGGTTGTAGTAGTAGGAAGAGGCTCTGTAGCTGAGTGCACAAAGGCCTAGTAGTGTCTATAGCTGAGTGCGGGACCCCTGCAGCTGGGTGTGCAGGGTGGTGTCGAGTCTATAATCAGGACAAAAAGCTAATAAAGAGAAGTTGATTCCTAATTCTAAGTAATTATTGTGCTTATCTTATTTATGTTTATGTTCATTTATGTATTGTGTGCACTAATATAAATGTTGGATATGTTGTAATAACCATAAATCTTACACACATAAGCTAAGTAATCAGTTAATAAGCGAGGAACTTGGTTATTGTACAGGTCACGCCCCAAGAAGGGCTGCGCAAAAGCCGCATCGCAGGTCGTGGAGGGATCGCAAGTGCGCGCAGCGATAGGTCAGACCGCGGACCTCCAGAAGACCATCAAACATCCCAAGGGTGCAGAAACTTGGTTCTAGCACCCTCCCATACTACTTCGGGTGAGAGCTCAGTCCGTGATCCATGGACTGTTACCGAAAGGGCTAGTAGTACTGGGATTTGCTTAGCTAAATCACCTTTGAACCTGGGTCAGGCCCCACTAAGCCAACACGCATTGTTGCCTCTTTTCCTCAATATCCAAATATACTCTTAACACAAGTGGATCTGCTTTGAACTTGTAGCTTTGCTTCGCATCTGCGTTGTCGGTAACCTCCTTGTTGCTTTTGTTAAGCGCAGGTCTGCTGCCCTCTTCTGCTACTAATGATGTTGCTCTCTGAGATGCTACTGCCTTTTGCACTGGTAAAGTCTCTATAACTATCCTAACCAGCTCATTGAGCCTTGAGAAGTTATAGCAGTATCTCCATGGGTCTTCCTCAGGTCAATGACATGCTCTGTGGATCCATGGATGATACACTTTCGCACAGTGGTCCTTCACTAAGAAATGTGGATCATATGGATTCAAATTTCTGGTGCCGAAGGTGAACTTCTTGAATTCCTCTGTCTCGGCATCAACATGCTTGAGATTATGAATCTCATACAACCTGATCCGTAAAGGAAGAGTGAGCCAAGGTGCCTTCTTCTTCCTATGCAGTCTCGCTGACAACCCTGTCGAGATGTGATATGCGACTTCTTGTATGACCAACTTATCCATGGAAAACTTCGACAAAACATGCATACCATTCTCAGCGCTATACATCCAGATGAACGTGCCAAGGGGTGAGGCATACCAATCTACTATGTCAACCAATGCCTCCATCGCTGCCTGTGACATGCAAGGTGGATCTTGCTCAAAGATCATCCTATACAACGGGGTGACAAAGTGGTCTGATAGTTGTATTATAAATCCATGGAAGTTGCATTCGGAGAACAACTTGCAATAGGTCTGCATAGAGGTTCCTGGAAGTGTCCACGGCCAACCCAAGCCTGGGAACTACTGATGGGCACAAATTGCATCAAGTATTTAAGAGGCATGAATTTTTTTTCTTGCTTACCCTTGGGCAGATGTCGGGCTTCTTTTACTTTTCCCTTTAGTTGGATATCTAGCATGTCAGGTCAATTTAAAGGTCTTCCTTCGTTTTCTAGCTAATCCAACACAATCACCCAACTCTGCGGGAATGTTTCTGTACTCTCTTGGCCATATAAGAGACATGCAAAGATGACCGAGAGATGATAAGCCTTCCACAATATCCTTGTCTTGTACACTTTCTTGGGTGTTGTCCTAAACTTATATGTATCTTTCACCTAGCTCTTCAAGATGTCTCTTGAGTTTGTACTACTACTGGGCATCATGAAAGGTGCATCCATTATGACCACTGACTACGGTAAGTGATACATCACCTGAAAATCCTATGCCCTAAAGATAGCAAGTTAATTTCTAATGACATTGCTCAACACCATTATATATAGATCAGTATGTGAGATAATCTAGTGGATTATGTATGTGCAAGGAAACGTGAGATACCTACATGCAATCTGATACAAGCCATACTTGTGTATGTTGACATAGACACTACGGTCCTCTAGATTCTCCTCAAAGGTGCCTAAAAATATGTCATTGATGTCCTGCCATTTCATCTTGATTTCTTTTTCTATGAACAATTTGGTGTCTTCATAGATGGGTAAGCTCATAGACACTTGCTTGACCGCATCTTCAGTTTCCCTCTCAACGGTGTCCTTTGACCTTGCTCTCTTGGAAACCATTATACTTGTACTACTGAGAGATTGATGAACACCTGTGATACCTAAAGACAGAGAAACACTCATGGCAAGCAAACCACCAGTTGAAAACTCAAAGCAACTTGAGGACTGACATGCAACACACCCGGGTGACTAACTGGAAGGTTTGCACAATTTTCACCAAGAGGCTAGGAGGATGACTTCCAGAACTACGCAGAACACAATATAAACTATCAATGGGCTTACTGACTACTAAAATTGTGCAAATAAATAGTCCAGCTTGTCCTGCTGAGGACTGAAATTGCACAATGCGTCGTTTCAGCCAGCATGACTACAACCCGGTAAAACTACATTGCATAATTCCGGGGGCCAATGGGGCACTGCCTCTCGGAATTGTCTAGAGAAAGAATAGGAGGCCAGTGTGAGGTAATCTTTGCACAATTCCTGAGAGGAATGCAGAGCATTCACTCTCAGAAATGCGCAGTGCAAGCCGGGAAAGGCAAGGTTCGGGCCAAGGCAACCCAGACCCGGCAACGAGCAACTGAAAACATGTAAAGACAGAATGAATGTGGGAACCTATGTGCAGACATGAGTGAATGAAAAAGAATACAATCAGTGAGTGCAGGATTAAGTAAACATGAAAACAAATAAGTGTGTGAAGCGAGTCACCGCAACGATGACCATCAGTGCATAAACAATATCATTCATGCGACAATAATGAGATGTAATGGAAAGCTTGAAACAATGCTTCTACAAGCTTACATGCGTTAAAAAAACAAAAAGCTTTCAACAAAACCAAGTAATCAACACTCACACAAACCGAAATACAAAAAGAGACATAAAAGGAGTAAAATACATGAAAAGCGGATTTACCCGAAAAAAGTTGAGTTGAGTGTGTTGAATGCTCCTAGATGCGATGGGGCATGCTAGAGCTCCAAGATCAAAGTGAAGAATGAGCTCTAAAGCGTCAAATAAATAGCTTTGATAGGATCGAGGTTTATGATGCGCATGCCACAAATCTAGGAAAAAAAGACATTTGGCGGGAGGTTTCTAAAATGGTTTTTGCGTGTAACCCCCAGCTGTTAGAAATAGATCCCTAAGATATAGGGATGATTTTTATTTTTTTTTCCTTTTTTGGGAAAAAGCATCCCATGCATGCAATGTAATATTTCTCAGTCCTGGAGGCAACCAGTCAACTTGGGAGCACATGTAACAGACTTCAAGCCCTGGAGTGATTTCTACGTAGTTTTTGGGATGAGTGGCTCTGGCTGCCCCTTAGGTTCTGTGAAATTTCTAGACTAAAGCCAAGGTGACCAACTAGATCTGTGTAAATTTTGAGAGCAAGCCCAGTTATGGGCTACTCTGTGCAATTTTCAGAGGGATGGTTGCCTGCTTTCTCTGCACATTTCTAGAGAGCAGCAGGCTACCCCAATGCTCTTCACAATTCTAGAGAGCAAGGTTGGTTTGCCTCCAATTTTGTGCAATTCTACAAGTGAGCACTACATTTGGATAATGAGAAAGTCACGGGAGGTCAGCTTGTGAGTGAAAGGAAAACAAGCTAGAAAACACAAGCTGATAAGCCACAAAATCTCAACTGAAGCATAAGTATCTGTCAGTGCAAGACATGTTGCTAAGGATGTTTGTAGGGAGGCTCCAAAAGAAAGCTAAGGCAAACTTTTAGAGGAGTGTTGTAGCTGCTACAACACTTGGTGACACACTGGTAGAACTCCAACTCTCTGAATGGACCTTGTTTCGTGAAAATCAAGTCTAACTCCTCCGGAAGCATTGTTCGATTCTTTGATCATCGTGGTTTCCACTCTATCTTGATTGAAAGATGTAGCACCTGCCATGCTCTTGATTGGTTACACACATTCCAAGCCAAGTTAGCTTAGTTGTTTTGATTGGGGATGAGGGGTATATTGGTGCACAAGTCATATGACTGTCAGAGTTTAAGTTTCATCTCTGGTGTTGCTCTGCTACCAACAAGCCTTGATAGTACCCCAACGGAGTCACGCAGGAACACAAGCATCGCTCCACCACCAGCGAGCCTAGTCAATACCCTGGCGGAATTACTTACATCACCTCTCTGTGCCGGAAGCCTTTCTCTTTTGCCTTTTTTTTTTCAAAAATTTTCACATTTTCATTTTTTAAGAACTATGCATATGCACTTATTTATTTCAGAGGCAGAAGAGGGATCCTGACCTATTGAGAGCAGAAGAGGTTTTTCCTCCAGAGAAGTATGTTATGTATACCTCTGACATACTTTTGAAGGTTTTCCCCCTCACCTTAATCTACTTCATTGAGCTGACAAGGGTTAACCCAAAAACAATCGACTATAGTAGGTGGTACTAGCTAGAGCATAAGCATTGTGCTTTCACCAAGATTCACTTCGAACATAATGTATTTTCCAATTGTGTATCATTGAATGAAGACAACAAGTTCTGCATAAAGAGAGAGGAAAATAGATAACCAAGTGTTGGTAGCTGTACAAGTCCTCTTGTACTTTACCCTCCTTATCTTTACAGTTGTACATAGTTTCATGTGAAACTAACCTACGGACATAAACAAGCAAAAAAAACAATAAAGAAAAGATCAGAAGCAAATGCTTAAGAAAAGTAGGCAAGCAAGCAAACAAACAAATGACGCAAGAAAGAAAACATGCATGCAAGCAAACAAAACATAAACCAAAAACTACTCCTACTACTAAGCTAACAATGCATGGTTCTGATCACATGAAGCGATATTTCTAATGCAGCCACCAACGCATTGGTTGACCCATGTTGGTGAAGGCATGGTTCACAAACAACATAGTCACGTGAACCAAAAAACATGAAATATATAACAATGAATACTAACACACTCCGAGTTTAAATGCGTCCACAGAAAAGAAAAAAGTGAAAGCACACGACATGCACCCTGTGGATTTAACATGGTGTTGTGACACACTGCATGTAGATGATAAACATATGCACTCTCTTGACTGTGACAAACAAGAAAACATGAGAAAAAGAGACAACTTACATCTTGCAAGTGTGCTTGCTGTATATGATTCCTCCAATGCATGAGTGATGGGATCATGTGAGTTAGGTGGAGGAAGTGAAACCGATGTGTTAGATTGATCACTAATGTATATAGATGAGTGATGAGGAGCCTTGGGTAGTTCAATAATTTCCTAATCAGAAGTGAAACCATCCTTAGGACAGAAAGGGCCTAACATAACCATCAGCTCGGGCTGAACTACCTCGATAACCTGCGGGGTTTTGACTTCATCGACGGATAGATCATCATAAACAAGTGGCTTTGAAATATCAACAATGATTGAATCAACATCGTGATTGAATACGGGAGTAAATAGATCATGACAGCTACGATAAAAAAAATCAATGAGTTCATCGACATCCTCATGGTTTGATGAATCATACAGAGGGGTAGATGAGAATCAAGAATGTTCACCCTCTTTGTTTCTGAAAAAAGTAGATGGAAAATCATGCAAATTTTCAATGAAGAAATTGTCCTCTCTGCTATCAAAGATGGATTGACATCGGATGTGTTTTGCAAATGATCAAAAGTAGATACATCAATGGATGGATTTACACAAGGAAAATCAGAGATAGTATAATCACCAAATATGTCAGCAAAAAATGGAGGAGGCACAGACAAAAGGAGGTCATCCTTAGTCACGGGATGATGCTCAGATCCCTAGTCATAGACATCATAAATGACATCACAGGTTGGTTGTGCAACGTCAACTCCGTCAATATCTTGATCCTCACTCACAACATGTGTAAAGTTCGAAACAGAATAACCTAAGACAGTGCAATCTAAAGGATCAGCAGAATGCGGAGACGGAGGTTGAGGTAACAAGTGCATATGACAACCCATGGGCTTCCTAACCAAATCTTCGCAAAAATTGAGAGTACTGGGGGTGGAAGCATGTACTAACTGAATAAATGTGTGTGCATGCTCTCCCACATCACTCTACAGTGGTGGAGTTGTTTGATGAGGGGAAGGTGGACAATCACTTGTGATAGTGACGGTGTCCGCTTGTGATTGCGTAGCCCCATCACCGAAGTATGGTGAGTGGGGTTGAACTTTTTCTTCACTTTGGGACAGATTGATTTGTGACAACAATATTCAAATCTATCCATAAGATATTGGAATTTCATCTAACCTTTCGGAGCTTCAAACGTGAGTAGATGCAAGTGCTTCCAAAAATCCATAGGAGATTCATGGGGGGCCTTCCATAGTTTTAACATTTTTTTGTTAAGAGGTTCAGGATGAAAATGACAGAAAAAAAATTCGATTAGATCACTGAACTACTTAAATGAGTGCATGCAATTGTGAGGCAGGTTGTGGCACCATCATTCTGGGGTTTCGGAAAGTGTGTATGCAAGCAACATGTTGACCTCTACTTCATCAAAATCTTCCTCATTCTCTAAGAATGTAAGGAAGTCATTTAAGTGCTTGGGACAGGCCACTTCACCTTCACCATCATACATGATTTCAGACAAGTGATCAAAAAATTCCTTCGTGACTTTAAAGGGATGTGCATTGGACAAACATCATGGAGGGTTAACTACATCAATATCCATGACATATGTGCAAAGATTCAAAAAAATATGTGAGGACTCAGCTTGTCATGTGGCACTCCTAGCACCAGAAATGTTGACGGTGCTAGACCCGCCAACATGTAAGGAGATTTCCTCGGTAAGAAGTTCCAACTAGACCTTAGACTGTTTGGAGTAGGAGTCCCAATAGTGGGTAGTATGATATCTCCTTGAATATAGCTGCGCATAGAGGTAAGTAATATGTCCTTGTTGAAAGCAAGGTTGTGACCTTGTAGCAAGTCAAGGAAGGTGCATGAAAGGCTCTAACACATGGAAGGGGGAATGAGTGTGCCCCTTAGAATCTTGTGATAACACGCAACTTGAAAGGGAACACACGAGTAGAAAGACATCACGGGATGGAAAGAAGGATAGTAGACAATCCAAAGTGATGGGTTATACCAACAACATGCTTCGATAAGATTCATACAAACACATACAGAATAGTCCATACATACATGCGTAAATTACAGCTACATACATCATTAGAGTAACTAGGATAGCCGAACTACAATAATAACATATGCATGAAACATGATGGATCTGTTATATTAAAAGTGAAAGAGCCAGTGATACATACAACCATGATAACCACTAGCCCTGATAGCGGAACATTACAATCACTATCGCCTACTCCTATGTACTAGCTCTGCACTGCGGAGAAGACAAGTCCCGTTACAATACACTCCAAGCTTTCTCTAAGTTATACCTATAGGAAGCATGGCTCCCAAAATCTTGTACAACAAGCTATGAGGTTCTATTTATAGCAAAGGGTGGGGTGACCCTTGACATTCCCCTTTGTGTCTCTTCAACTACCCTCATGACTCTTCAAATTACACATGATTGTTACATTCTACTATTGACATTTGGTCTTTCACTTTACAACATGTTTACAATACAATCTACACATGTACACATGTGAGACAAAAATGGGCTTGAGTAAGCCATGCAAGGCATCACTAAGACTCAGACATTCCTCTCAATGATCGACGGTGGCGAACTGATGCCAATCTTGGTAGTCAATTATTGTGTCCACGTACACTATGGTGACATCCTTCTAAAAGCGAACTCTTGCTTTTGTTGCATCCGGGTACATTGATTTTGAACCTATGTCCAACTCGTCAGATAGCATGCGCATCATGGTCTTGAGTGTAGCTGGACCACCAACACGCTGATGCATAGTGTTTGCGCTCATCTACAAGTCTGCACTGGTGGCTATGCACAACAACTAATCAAAGTACATGTCCAGCTCCAGTCGGACTTGGTTCTTTGTCTTTGCCTCGGTGAGTGTGCCAATGGATGGGACCACATGTGTGGGCACAATGCCATCCACGCTCTTGAACACGCATGCATGTTAGGCCTATAAGCTGGTGATGAGCTGTGGGAGTCCCTCATAGTTCCAGATCTGACTCTGGATGTGTGCTTTCAACTCCACTACCTTTGGCTTCATCATCTTTGGCAAGTGAAATGGGGCTCCCTTGTACCTCATTGTCCATATTTGCATGTGATTGACAACAATGTGTATGTATGACAAGATGCTTACTCTCCTAGAATGATGCTACTTCCTACCGTTGAGATGGACAACTTACTTATGCACGATGATGAACCTAAAGTACAACTTCCGCATGATTGTCTCGAGAGACGATACTTTATCGAGTATCGTATCACTTTCCCCAACTCTGCTCTTGTAGATGATGTAACTTTCTCTTCTCCCTGCTTGGCTGCTTGTAACTCCTTAGCCATGCAATCATTCTTAGATATAAAGAATCTAACACTCGAGCTGGTGGCTTTGGCATATCGCTTGGTAGCATCAGCCAATGTGGCTGGATGCTTGCGCACATCGGACATGATCACTCCTTCTTAAAAATGCGCAAGAGATACATGGACATCTGGAGTTGGAACCCTGCGTGATTGTACAACTTTGTGTTGTGAATCATTGAAATATATTTTGTGCACATCCGCTTATGAATTCTCCTCAAGGATTTTAGTGTCTCCTTGATCGCTTGGGACTTACTATACTCCCAGATTTGGTGAAGCCGGTGGAGTGACCTCTTAGTTTTGAGAAATGAGGTCAATATCCTGATCTAACTCTGGTTGAACCACATCTATGTCCATCTGCTCTGGCATCTGTTCAATCTCCTAAGCAAAGTCCTGCTCCTACGACTGCTTACCCTGTCTGCTATGTGCCAACTTCTAGGGTGAATTAATAACTTGTATGGTCACAGTTTCATCAATTGGGCATGTTGCACCTCATGTTGTTCTTGTTCCTGCTGCGCTTGCTTCTCTCTTCTGCGCAACTCTTGTTCTTCCCTTAACTATTACTTCAACTCTTATAAATCCTTTTCTGCTTCCTCCAACTTCTTCTTCTCCCTCTATCTTTGCGCGATCCTCCTGTTGTGATGTCACCTCTTTGCCTCAATATCCAAATATACTCTTAACACAAGTGGATCTACTTTGAACTTGTAGCTTTGCTCCACCTCTGTGCTGTCGGCAACCTCCCTGTTGCCTCTGTAAAGCGTAGGTTTGTTGCGCTCTTCTGCTACTGATGATGCTGCTCTCTGAGATGTTACTTCCTTTTGCACTACTAAGGACTCTACAACTATTCTGACTAGTTCATTGAGCCTTGAGAAGTTATAACAGTATTTCCAAGGGTATTCCTTAGGATAATGACATGCCCCGTAGATGCAAGGATGATACACTTTCGCACAGTGGTCCTTCATTAAGAAATGTGAGTCATATGGATTGAAAATTCTAATGCCAAAGGTGAGCCTCTTGAATTCCTCTATCTCAGCATCAACATGCTTGAGATTATGAATCTCATACAACCTGATCCGTAAAGGAAGAGTGAGCCAAGGTGCCTTCTTCTTCCTATGCAGTCTCGCTGACAACCCTGTCAAGATGTGATATGCGACTCCTTGCATGACCAGCTTATCCATGGAAAACTTTGGCAAAACATGCGGAGCCTCATTCACATTGTACATCTGGATGAAGGTGCCAAGGGGTGAGGCATACCAATATGCTATGTCAACCAATGCCTCCATCGTTGCCTACGACATGCAAGGTGGATCCTACTCAAAGATCATCCTATACAATGGGGTGACGAAGTGGTCTCATAGTTGTATTATAATTCCATGGAAGCTACATTTGGAGAACAACTTGCAATAGGTATGCGCAGAGGTTTATGAAGGTGTCCATGCTCAACCTAAGCCTAGGAACTACTGACAGGCACAGATTGCATCAAGTATGTAAGAAGACATGAAACATTTTTCTTGCTAACCCTTGGGTACAAGTCGGGCTTCCGTTAATTGTCCCTTAAATTAGAGAGCTAACATGTCAGACCAATCGAAAACTCTTCCTTCATTTGCTAGTTGATCCAACACAATCACCCAACTCTACAGGAATGTTTTTGTACTCTCTTGGCTGTATAAGGAACATGCGAAGATGACCAAGAGATGATAAGCCTTCTGCAGTATCCTTGTCTTGTACACTTGGTTGGCTGTTGTCCTGAACTTAGATGGCTCTTTCACCTAGCTCTTCAAGATGTATCTTGGGTTTGCACTACTGCTAGCCCTGGTGAAGGGTGCATTCATTATGACCAATGACTGTGGTAAGTGATACATCACCTGAAAGTCCTATGCCCTAAAGGTAGCAATTTGTGTTCCACTAACACTGCTTAACACCATTGTCTCTAGATCAGTAAGCAAGACAATCCAGTGGATCATGTCCATACATGGAAACATGGGATACCTGCATGCAATCTGGTACAAGACAAACTTGTGTATGTTGACATAGAATCTACGGTCCTCTAGCTTCTCCTCGAAGGTGTCTAAAAAGAATTCATTGATGTCCTTCCATTTCATCTTAGTTTCCTTGTCTATGAACAACTTAGTGTCTTCATAGATGGACAAGCTCATAGACACTTGCACGACCGCATCTTCAGTTTCGCTCTCAACATTGTCCTTTGACCCTGATCTCTTGGAAGCCATTGTAGCTATAGTGTAGAGATACTGTTGAACACTTATGATAACTAGAGACATAGCAACACTCATGGAAAGAAAACCGTCAGTTGAAAACCAAAAGCAACTAGAGGACTAACATGAAAGACACCTAGCTGACTGACTGGAAGATTTGCGCAATTTTCACCAGGAGCTTGGGAGACTAATTGCCAGAACTACATAGAACAAAGTTTGGACTGTCAGTGGGCTAACTGATTGCTGAAACTGCACAGAGCATAGTGCAGCTTGGCCTCCTGAGGACTGAAATTTCATAATGCGTAGTTTCATTCAGCATGACTGTAACATGGTAACATTGCATTACGCAATTCCGGGGACCAACGGTGCACTGCCCCTCAGAATTGCATAGAGAAAGCCTGGGAAGCTAGTCTGAGGCAAGCTCCGCATAATTCCTGGGAGGAAGGTGGAGCCTTCACTCTTAGAAATGCGCAGTGGAAGACGGGCAAGGCAAGGTTCGGGCCAAGGCATTCCAGACCCACCGACGGGAAAATGAAAACATGTAAAGACTGAATGTATGTGTGAAGTTGGGTGCAAACATGAGTGAATGAAAATACATGAAATCAGTAAGTGTAGCATTTAGTAAATGGGAAAACATGTAAGTGTGTGAAGCGAGTCATCGTAATGACGACCGCCAGTGCATAAACAATTTCATGCATGTGAAAACAGTGGGATGCAATGGAAAAATCAAAACAATGCTTCTACAAGCTAACTTGCATTAAAACGAGAGAAAGCATTCAACAAAACCAAGCAAACTTACTCTGAAAAAAGTTAAGTTGAGTGTGCCGAATGCTCCTAGATGTGATGGGGGATTCCAGAGCTCCAAGATCAAAGTGGAGAATGGGTTCTGAAGCGTCAAATAAATAGTTTTGATAGGATCGAGGTTTATGACACACATTCAGAAATCTAGAAAAAAGCGACACTTGGTGGGAGGTTTCTAAAACGACTTTTGCATGTAACCCCCTGGTGCTAAAAATAAATCCCTAAAATCTAGGGATGCTTTTTTCTTTTTTCTTGATGATTTTTCAAGAAGAAGGAGCCCATGCATGCAAAGCAAGATTTCTCAGTCCCGGAGGGAACTGGTCAACTTGGGAGCACATGCAACAGATTGCAAGCCCTGGAGTGAATTCTACGCAATTTCTGGGCTGAGTGGCTCTGGATGGCCCTCAGGCTTTGCGCAATTTCTAGACAAAAGCCAAGGCTGTCAGCCATATCTACGCAAATTTTTAGAGCAAGCCCAGTGATCAGTTCCTCTATGAAATTTTTAGAGGGAAGGTTGTCTGCTTGCTCTACGCATTTCTGGAGAGTAGCAGGTTGCGTTGATGTTATGTGAAATTCTAGAGAGAAAGGTTGATTTCCTTCCAGTTTTGCACAATTCTGCAAGTGACGAAAACAGCGGAATAATGACCAAGTCACGGGATGTCAGCTTCCTGGTGGAAGGCAAACAAGCTAGCAAACACAAGCTTATAAGCCACAGAATCTCAACTGAAGCATAAGTAAATGTCAGTGCACGACATGCTGCTCAGGATGGTTGTGTTATATAGAATTTATACCTTCGGATAAGTAAATCTTCCCTAAGTGGGTAGTTACACTTAGAACAACAGAAGTAAAGATGTTTAACCTTTTCCTACAATAGACAGATAAGATAAAGGAACCTACTTGTGATCCTTTGCTTCCTTTGATCTCCTTTGAATTTCTCCCGTCACTCCCGCTCAAACTGAATTCACTCAATTCGTACCTATCAACATAAACAAAAGATGACAACAATCAAATCATATGATCTATGTATTGTAAACAAATGGAGTCGATAATATTTGAGCATACATTCATCATAGGTATAGACAAAAGTATTGGAGAAGGAACAAACAACTTTATTGATTGATAGAAGGAGAATTTACACCCAATGTGGTTTGATCCTGTGTCACTGATCCAGATTAGTCCAAACCCTCATCACACCAATAACACATCAATCTAGTAGTATAACATTACTTGACAATGATTTCAAGTCTCAAACCAACAATATTTCTCTATAATATCCAAGTTCTAGCCTCAGATCACTATGATGAGTGGTCAATTTATGGGAAATGTAAGTGGTTTTGTCATAAATAGTGCATTGGATGGTTTTCCATAATTGGATAGTTAATTTCCATGGAGAAAGGGATGAGAGGATAGAGTGTTAAATGATCCATAGCCTATCCAAAATCGAGCTCATGGGATGAGATAAGAGTTGGGCATCCTTCTAGAATGCTCTAGAATCCAGGAATATTCCCATAATCCTATGTCAATCTCGCTCATCCTCACTCAGTGTAGGCTAAAGTGGGCCTAAGTGCTGTGCAACACAGGTCTGAATGGGCCTACCAGCTATGCAGAGTAGTTTCCCCTGACCAAGTCTGCGTTGATCTCCCAAAGAGGCATTTTAGTAGGGTTTCAAACTAGGAAACTTTCATGTATGAAAACATTCAATATGATGACTTGTCTAGGGTATGTAGCAAATGAAATTAGGGTTTGATGAGCCCTATTTGTACTGATCTAATTGTCAGGAGTGATGTGCCCAAATAGACTTATAACATCTGCCCCCTAAAGCATGAAGTCGAAAATGATAATGTTGAGTGATATGCTTTATGATGTGATGGGGAGGATCTG
This sequence comes from Pinus tabuliformis, assembly GCA_031772625.1. Lineage (NCBI taxonomy): Eukaryota > Viridiplantae > Streptophyta > Pinopsida > Pinales > Pinaceae > Pinus > Pinus tabuliformis. The sequence continues at coordinate 1,683,549,953 of CM062817.1, forward strand.
AAGCGGATGGTGACCTGCATCAGTTACAATACATAATATCATGATATCTTTGAATTTTTCATGAATTGTCGAGGGAAGGCATACCCATACTCAGCATATAAACTTTTCATTACATGTACATAAATTAGATAGTCATATAGAGATATAGACCCATGATAGGATGACCATCTGTGTAAAGCCATTGTACAGATGATTTACTACTCTCCTGAAATCGCAACCCGAATGGATGAAACTAGATCTGGGGTCTTCTATCTTGTCCAATCCTTCGCTCAAGTACGAGTCTAACCATGTGAAAATGTGATTTGAAGTCGAACATGGGAAGACATCGTCTGATTACCAGCCAATGATGTAAGCCGTTAACAGACACGAGATAAATCACCGATAATGATAATGATTCTCAAGGTACTATAGTAAATTTTGCATGGTGTGAATAGATGTTTTGATGTCGAACACCATACAAAGTCTTTCAGTCAAAGGCCTATGATGTCAACCCATCGCCGGAAGCGAGAAACTTGCCATTGATGTATGCAAGCCTCAAGGTACTTGAAGGGTGTTTCTAAGTCAACTTCCTAGATAATGTACTAATGTCGACAAGAAGCGACTCGTCGCAGGAGGGCCTTGATGTATCCCCCATCAACGACACGAAACGAGTGTAATGATTTTGAAGACAGAATGTGACTGATGACACAATGTTCAGGAATGGCGGTCATGAAAATGAAGGTTTATGAGTATTGCAAAGGATGAAGTTTACTGAGTGACTTCTCTTGAACATGTCGGCGAAACTGAATGAATTGGCAACATTGACCCAAAACAAAAGTGATGGATGGTGTGATATACCACAGGTATGATAACCATCAAGTAGATAACCCTACCCAAATAGCCACAGAGATGAAGTGAAAGTGTCATGTTTAAGAGCGACTTGCTACCATAAAGTGATTTATCCCTTTTCCCATTTTCTCGAGTCATTGCTAACCATTACCTCTTTATTTTTAAAAACAAGCTTGAGGAGGATAACATATGATTGTAGTATAATTCCACCCTTCATGTGAATCCATCGCTATTGTTGGGTAGCGAAGGTCCCACGTAATAGTTCTGGGTCTGATAGCCTAGAAATTAGGATAAAAATACTGTAACCTCTGAAATATGCGGAGCACGAAATGTAAAAGACTGAGTCAAAGGGTTTTCCACCCAAAAAATAATATAAATTAATAGGAAGCAAGTCGGTCTGTGGACTATAGATATGTATAAATAGAGCGCGACTCTATGAGGGAAAGGCAGTTATTTTTGGGGTATGATTTTGGAGATTTGTTATGTAATGGGTTTCTGAGAAGAGCATTCTGAAAACATCTATAAGTCCAAGTTGGGGGTTTGGGTAGAGGATAGAGGTTCTGCAGCTGTGTGCGTAGAGGCCTGGAAGAGTCCACAGCTATGTGCGTGGACCCCTGCAGCTGAGTGCGCAGGGTGGATCTGGATGTACTAGTGTTGACTGGAAATAAAGATAAGTTCATTTTGAAAATTGTTTGTGATCTCTTACTTATCGTGAATCTGGAATTTTGTATGGTTAATAAGGTTGTTTTTGTCTATGTGCATTGATTATTGAATACTTGCGAATCGGGTTTAATCTTAATATGCGAACTAAATGAAAGTGATAAATGTTTGCTTAAAGACCACTTTAAAGGAAGATTTGAGTTACAATACTTCATCCACTAGATTAGATCTGTAGCTTGCCCGGGGTATTCAGGATCCATGCAAATATGGCACAATGCGAAGCTGTAAAACAGAGTGTGAACCCTCCAAACCACATCCAGACATCCCAAGGGTGTGGAAACCTGGTTCCAGCACCCTCCCCTGCTACCTCAGGTGAGATCTCAGTCTGCACTCCACGGGCTGTCGCCAAAAGGGCTGGTAGCTATGGGATTTGCTTAGCTAAATAATTCTTCCAAACCTAGGTCAAGCCCATATAGGCCAACAAATGGTTCCGTTGCTGGGACCAGGATCTACCTAAGGGGTGTCTAGTGTGCAATGTATAGAGAAGAATGTCGAAGGATCGAAGGGATCCAGAACGGTAGTAGATCAAGGGTAACTATGGCAAGCGTGATTCAGTTGCCGATATTCAAAGGAGCAAGAGGCGAAGACCCGGAACAATTCTGGTTTGTGCTAACATCAGTATGGAACGCGCAGCAAATTGCGGATGATAATATTAGAAAAGCTACCTTAGTCAGCGCGCTGCAGGACTGAGCACTGACATGGTACATAAAATATTCAAGCAAGCACCCAATGACGGGAACTGTGGAAATTCAGACCGAATTGAAGAAGGAGTTTAGGTGGCCAAGGTTAGAAACAGAGTTGATTATAGGGTTCAAAGAAATCATGATGATGCCTGGAGAAACCCCGTGGGACTTGGACCAAAGACTGAAAAGTACTATTCGTGAGGCTAACACGACCTTGACGGACGCATAGCACTGCGCTTGGTTTATGGCATCCTTAACACCACATCTAAGGGCGGCTCTATCACAATAGAAGATATCAACCCAGGCTGAAGCACTAGAGACAACAATGAGGTTACACAAAACTCCATTGTAAGACCCAGGGTTGGGAGTTCAGCAAATCCAAGTGCAGATCGAAGATTTGTGTGTTGAAATGAAGAAGATAAAACAAGAATAGATACCGTGAGCCGAAGTTCAGGAGGAAGTATGGTGTATAAAGTGTAGAAGCCAGGGACATGATAAAGATAAATGCCTGGTCGTAGTAAATATGGTGGCAACGGGGGGACCAATGCTATTGTGACCAGAGGCACAAACAGGACCGAGCACCGCAGCCCCGCTCTGGTGTGCAATTTGTCAGGTGGCAGGAAAGAACAACACTGATAACTGTCACCTATTACCTAAATACAACTAGACCCCCCCAGCAGCTATTTTGCAACTTTTGCAGGTCAGTGGGCCACGAGGAAAGAGACTGTCATAGCTACCAATTGTTAATGGACTAGTCCCCTGCTTATATAATGCAGACTGAGGTGCGAGGCCAGGATCCATCTGTGGCGATCACACGCGGTGAGTTCCAAGGCCATGGATGAGGATGGGGTGGAATGGGGCTAGGAAGGGGTCACGGGCAACTAATCTTCTACAATTGCGGAGGACTTGGACATTACGCATGGGATTGTACCAACCCAACAAGAATTTCATGCAGTTATTGTGAGAAGTTCGATCATGAGCTGATAGATTGTCCCACACTGATAGTGAAAATTCGTGAAAGAAGAGCAGCACAACCAACAACGACCCAAAATGTGCAAATGATCAGGTCTGAACCCCGCGAGGAAGATTCTAAGGTCAATATGGTGCTGAGGAGTGGCACGGCCATAGGAGTGGATGGACGAAACTCAAGGGGAAATAAGGAGACATATTGGGAAGCTCAGGAGAGCTTCGCGGAGGTCTCTACCCAAGGTAATAGGGATCAGCCCGGGTCAGAAAAGGATCCCTCGATGATTACTACCTTTTTAGAGACATGTATAAAATTGCTTCGTGACAACATGGTGGTTAGAGGTTTACAGGAGGTGATAAATAGATGCACAGGATGGAGTGAACTGCGTGTCATTCGAAAGTTGGGAAGACATGCATCACGGACCAGAAGGGAAATGTGGTTAACAGTGCAGATCAGCGATTATGAGATGGAGCAGGTCATTCTGGATCTAGGCTCAGATGCCAACGTATTGCCAAAAAAGACGTGGGAATGCATGGGTAAGCCTACACTACAATGGTCCCCTATCCAACTACAAATGGAAAATCAACAGAAGGTGCTACCCATGGGAAGGCTGCAAGGAGTTACGGTAGAATTTGATGGCATAAGTACTCGCACGAACTTTGAAGTTATTGAGCTCATGGATGACAGTACGCCCTATCCTATGTTGTTAGGAATGGATTGGGCCATTGACATGAATGGTGTTATTAATCTAAAAAAACGGACAATGATATTTGAAACAAAGGTGCTCCGCGTCATCATTCCGCTAGATTTGGCTGAAGGACCATGCTACATTAAACCAATGCACGACGAAGAACACGATGACAACATAAATTGTAGCTACAAAATGTCTGCCCAAGAGCGAGGATGGGTCAAGACATCGGGGGATGGAAGAACATCACGGGGTGATGAAGAATTCTACACTTTCAATTCAGATGAGGAAGACAAGCAGTAGCGCAACAGGTTGAATGGAGTAACCACGCTACGCTGCAACATGGTGATGAAATCATTGTACTACGTAAGGGCCCAAGAGCATGAATTACCAAAGTATGATGGGTTTATGATGGTAGATGAATTCTTGACCAAGTTTGAAATCGCAGTACCAGAGCACCAACAGTTTGATTCGATGAGATGGGCACTGCGCGAGATGCCTACGCGATGGTGGGGTACACATGAAGGGAGTTTGCAGATTGGCACACCTACAGGAACATGATGAAGATCAAATTTTGGAAACCGGAACTTCGTGTAGCGGAGAAATATGATGGACGTGATGATCTGCGCATGCACCTTACTAGGTGGATCAAAGCATATGGAGAGGAACCTCAGCCAGAATGGGTGCACTTGTTTTATCACACCCTGGACATCATTCCCAAAAATTGGTACACGGAAGTGGAGCTCCGGCATGACACAGGCGAGTGGGATATCTTGCGTGCAGGGTTTTTGTCAACATTCCTGTTTGAAGATCAATGGATGGATCCCGTGGATGAAGTGTTACAGCTAGTAAAAACCTCCATATTCAAGGCACCGTTAGAGCCAGAGGAAACAGTGTAGCCCGACTGGTCGCGGCAACTGAAACAAGCCCTCGAATGCTATAATCTCTAGGTAGAAGATGATGAGGATCATCTACGAAACGTCAATACTCCGGAATCAGAGGGGAGCCGGGAGGTGCGCGACCCCAAAATTGAAGACCCAGATATCACAGTGCCATTAAAAATGAAACAAGTGAATATTGGAACCGAAGAAGAGCCGAAGTATGCAACGCTTGGGAACTATTGGGATGATGCCATGGTGGAGAAGGTCGTCGAGTTGTTACGGGAATATTGAGATTTGTTCCCAACCAAGATTACAGAGCTAAAAGGGATTATAGGAGACTTAGGAATGATGAAGATAACATTGAAGCTAGACACGAAATTGGTGAAGCAGCGGCCCTACCGATTGAATCCAAAATATAAAGCAAAGGTCTGCAAAGAATTAGACAAGATGTTGGCAGCGGGAATCATTGAACTAGTCGAGGAGTCCGATTGGGTGAGTCCAATGGTTGTGCAAGAGAAGAAACAGAAGGGCAAGATTCGCATCTGCGTGGATCTCAGGAAGTTCAATGATGCCCATGTCAACAATCCCTTTCCAACACCGTTTATAGATGAAGTGCTGGAAAATGTGGGGGGACAAGAAGCCTACTCCTTCATGGATGGGTTCTCAGGATATCACCAGATCAAGATCGCTCTAGAGGACAGGAGTAAGACAATGTTCGCTACTAAATGGGGTTGCTTTCAGTGCACAGTGATGCCCTTTGGACTGAAGAATGCGTCGGCAATATTTTCACGAATAGTAGTCGCGACATTCAAAGAATTTATCCACAAGTTCTTAGAAGTTTATTTGGATGACTGGATTGTGTTTGGATTGGTCAAGAAGCACGTAACAAGCTTACGGTTGATGTTGGATACTTATCGCTAACATCAGATTGCGTTAAACTTGAAGAAGTGTACTTTCCTTGTCCCATTCGGGAACTTGCTGGGCCATGTGGTCTGTAAGCAAGGCCTCATGATGGACTCGGAAAAGATCACTGTCATACTCAATCTCTAAGTGCCGCGAAGTGTCAAGCAATTACGTGCCACATTGGGACACATGGGCTACTATCGAAAGTTCATCAAAAGCTACACCCAAATCATGGCTCCGATGGAACAGTTGCTGAAGAAGGACGCTACATATTGTTGGAATGAGGAATGTAACAAAAGTCTAGAGGCACTTAAGGAAAAGATGGCTTCAGCCCCTATACTGGTCTTTCCGAAATGGGACATTGAATTTCATGTGCATGTCAATGCGTCATGTATCGCATTGGGGGCGGTACTTACTCAACCAAGAGCGGAGGGAATCGACCACCCGATTGTGTTCGCAAGTCGTCGGTTGTCAAAATTTGAGAAGAATTATTCCACTATTGAGCGCGAGGGGTTAGCAATGTCATACGTGCTTCAGAAATTCCACCACTATCTGCTTGGAGGTCACTTTAAAATGTATACCGATCAATCGGCGTTAAAATACCTAGTGAATAAGCCTGTGTTGCGGGGGCGTATCTGTAGATGGTGTTTGTTGTTCCAGGAGTATGACTTTGAGGTCATCGTCAAACTGGGACGTCTAAATGGAGGTCCAAATCACCTGTCCCAAATTAAGACCGGCGAAGAACCCACCAATCTCGAGGACGGACTTCCGGATGATCAGCTATATGCAGTGCACGTCGCGGATAGTCACTTCGAAGGTATATTCCATTTCTTAACTACAAGAACTGCACCACTGAGATATTCTATTCAGTAGAAGAAGGAATTGGTAATACGCACGACAAACTTCACTGTGATTGTAGGCCAGCTCTACAAAATGGGCAACAACGAGATATTGTGCCGATATGTCCCGGAGTTCGAATGAGGACAGATCTTGGCCAAAGCACATGGGGGGGTTGCTAGCGAACATTATGCGGGTCATGCCATAGCTCAGAAGATCCTTCGCGCAGGATTATGGTGGCCTACTCTACATCAGGATTCGAAAGCACACTGCCGATCTTGCGACTTATGTCAATGGACAGGGAAACCATCGCGGAGAGATGAAATGTTGCTCTAGCCACAGATGATGCTATAGCCCTTTGAGAAATGGGAAATCGACTTCGTAGGACCTATCGAGCCGCGAGGGAAAACGAGTGCGTGCTATATCATCACCGTGACAGAATATTTGACCCGATGGGCTGAGGCATAGCCGATTAAGGATTACACGGCTGCAACAGCTGCGAAGTTTTTGTTCGAGAACGTACTAACAAGCTTTGGATGTCCCAAAATTCTAATGAGCGATCGAGGAACGCATTTTCTGAATGAAATAATCAGCGCGCTCACTGAAGAATTCTAGATATACCACCAATAAAGTATGCCATACCACCCACAAGTGAATGGGACCGTTGCAGCATTCAACAAAATCTTGGAGACTGCATTGACCAAGGTTTGTAATGCATGACAAAATGACTAGGACTTGCACATCCCTGCTGTGCTATGGGCATATCACACCACATGCAAGAAGTTGATGGGCCAGACACCTTTTCGGTTAGTCTATGGCCAGGAGGCCGTTATGCCTATGGAATATATTGTGCCTAGTCTGTGGATAGCTGCAATCACTGGTATGGCGGACTACGGGGCATTGGACGAGAGGCTCGCGCAGCTCAAAGAACTATAAGAGGAACAATTTTTGGCTGGATTCCATCAGCAAGTACAGAAACAACACGAAAAAGCGTGGCATGATCGTCATATCAAGGTGTGCACTTTCAAGGAGAATGATCTAGTATTGCTATATGACAGTAAATTTGAGAAATTCCCTAGGAAACTCCGAATGCATTGGTTGGGACCCTATGTTGTCAAAGAAGTTATCGATGGGGGCGCAGTTCAACTTTCCAAACTCAATGGGGACCCATTCCCAGGCTGAGTGAATGGCAGTTACCTGAAGCTCTATACGAGGGGGTTGATTGCCTAACTAACCATTCGAGGGACAGTCTCACCACTCCGGCAAGTTGAAAGGGAGCACGGGATGGTAAAGAAGTCTGGGAAAAAGAGGCACGAGTGCTAGGATACGCGTCGATCTGGCTCATCATCAAGATCCCGGTCGTGTGGCCAAAAGTACACTGCTGCGTTGCCCCGAGCAAAGGTGATCGTTCGTGTCACTATTCATGACAAGTTGTCTGCATTATGGAAAAAAGGAGCGGGTGGCGGGCAATTAAGAAGAGTACTACGAGCCAGACATGGCACGAGCTACCACAGAACTTCCACAGAATAGGCAAGAATTAGGGAATTTTAAATTTGAATAGCTTATAAATCACTATGGGACAGCCACCGGGCGAGCTACACTTCCGCAAAGCATATGCTAAGTATTGATATGGAGCTGGTTGGTATCTCTGCACAAGGAATAAGCACGAAGGTGGTATTATGGCCGATGGAGCAGCAGGACCATCTAAGGAGCATGGTGTTGACAGCCACGGGCGTTCCACAGCCTGTTGCCTCAGTAGTAAGGGATGTACTGGAAAAGGGGAGACACAAAGTAGAATTGGTCGGATGTCGTCGTCCCAATTGTGGGCAGGCCGACAAACCACAACGATGTAGCACAAGAATGGAGAAATGGAGACTATGGGAGAAACTAAAGTTACTAAGGCATCTCTGAAATACCTTAAGGAGTGGGATCTCATGGACATCAGCGACAGTCTTGCAAAATTGCAACACAAGCTACAATAGACAGGGCGAAGAGCAGATACGAAGGTTGGAAGTGGCTACGGTGGTACAAGGAGGTTCCATATGCGGTTCCCCCGCTCAAGCTAAGATCTGATGAAGGGGTGTTCTATGTTAATTGAGCAAAGCAGAATGAGCAGCACCGGTCGCAAGAAGTGGTAGATGTCTAGTCAATTTAACGTTTAAATTGCTCTACATAAATTATCAATCCGGGTATCGTAAACTGATGAAGTGTGGTGCACCATATGTGCTTAGTTAACCTTTTTCTTGCTTCGTTGTTTTATAGTTTATGTTGTTTTTGGAGTTTTGTTCTTGTTGATCTCCTAAAGTGTCCAATGGAAATGGAAATCTTATTCTAAGGTCTTAAGAATACTTTTAAAGGTCAAGTATTGATGTAGATTTTAAGATAAGGTTTATGTCCCTTATAGTAACTTCCAAAACATAGCACTTCAAAAGATCTCAAAACATGTTATTGATAAAATCAGTACTTGAACAAAAGTGTAAATATGCAGCCATAAATCAAGCAAAAGATGAAATACTGACCATGAAATCATTATCTCTACTGCTTATCTAAATACAGGAATAAAATTTAATCTATTGCACTCAAACAAATCAAAAACTGCAAACTAATAAAAGTAAAACCAATTCCCTTCATTTATAGTCCAATAGCTCGCCAAGTAGTCTTTTCGGGGTTAAGCTATGGCTCTGGAGATAACGTCAATAATATGAGGAATTGATATCTAATTGCAGAAAATAAAGCTAAAATCAAATCACATCATTCATAGTCCGATAGCTCGCCAAGTAGTCTAAGCTATGGCTCTATAGATAACATCAATGATATGAGGAATTTGATATCTAATTGTAGAAAATAAAGCTAAAATCAAATCACATCATTCATAGTCTGATAGCTCGCCAAGTATTCTAAGCTATGGCTCTGGAGATAACGTCAACGATATGAGGAATTTGATATCTAATTGCAGAAAAATAAAGCTAAAATCAAATCACATCATTCATAGTCCAATAGCTCGCCAAGTAGTCTAAGCTATGGCTCTAGAGATAACGTCATTGATATGAGGAATTTGATATCTAATTGCAGAAAAATAAAGCTGAAATCAAATCACATCATTCATAGTCCGATAGCTTGCCAAGTAGTCTAAGCTATGGATCTGGAGATAACGTCAATGATATGAGGAATTTGATATCTAAACTAACTGACAAAGCAAATGAATAAGATTGAAATCAAAGCATAACTGAAATTGAAAAGCTAAAACAAAGTCAGCGGAGCGGTAAATCTCATGTCACTATTTGATGCAAAAAAATGTAAAGAAAAACTAATCTATAATCAACCGGTTGAACACACTTGCATGAATTAAAATTGCATGAATGGAAAATCTAATCTATCAAGCTTGAAAGCAATAAAATGACATAATGAAATCAAAGTAAAATTACAAAATAAAATCTACTCTACCTTACATTCTAATGTGCTCCATGACATCTACTTCACATCTCCTTCCATGTTGAGAAAATCAAAGCTTTATTCAAATTCTTCAAAAGTACAAAGTACAACAAAGCTCTCCAAAGCTTTCAAAAGCCATCAAGGAAGAACTACAAACTCCAAGCTAAGCTAAGACTCACAAGCTAACAAGCTAAGCTCTAAACTCCAAAAACTAACAAATGAAGGAGAGAGATCTCCTATTTATACAAAAAGATGAGAAGTCATCTCATTAATGAGAGTCCATGAATCTCTCCCTCTACCTCTAGAGTCCTAATCAAAATAGGAACTGATAAGACACATGTCTTCTTAGAGTTTCAATACAATTAGGAGATGTGACACATATCCTCATGATCCCATGATTCTTTCCACTCAAATTCGAATTTGGCCTTAGAGTGCCACATAAGGGTCTTCTAGAAGCCTCCTTTTAACCTACACATGTCAACAATCTCAACCCACTTGTTAGGTATAAGCATATGCACATTATTTCCTAATTTTTAACCACAAATTCACTTAAAAAGGCTAAGAATTAATAAAGTTTGGAAAAACATAAATGTGGCCCAATGATAATGAAAGTGGGATAAATGTAGTGACATAGTAGCGAAATGGAGGTGAAATGGAAGTGATATAATGGACATAATAGTGAAAGTGTAATGGAAATGAATGACATTTTCAAGACTAAACAGCAGAAACACTGAAGTAGGAGTCGGACGAAGCGTGGTACGAGACAATGAAGTAGTTGGACGATGAGCGTCACTCAGAGGGAGGTGAGCCGCGAAGCCATGGCAGCGCGTCTCGCCGCACCAATCAGTGACTTAGGACAAGTCACGATGATTGTGTTGGGGGACTGTTGGGTAGCGGAGGTCCCGTGTAACAGTTCTGGGTCTGATAGCCTAGAAATTAGGATAAAAAGATTGTAAACCTCCGAAATATGTGGAGCGCGAAATGTAAAAGACTGAGTCAAAGGTTTGTCCGCTCGAAAAATAATATAAATTAATAGGAATTAAGTTAGTTTGTGGACCATAGATAGGTATAAATAGAGCGTGACTCTATGAGGGAAAGGCAGTACTTTTTGGGGTATGATTTTGGAGATATGTTATGTAATGGGTTTTTGAGAAGAGCATTTTGAAAGCATCTGTAAGTCTAAGTCGAGGGGTTTGGGTAGAGGATAGAGGCTCTGCAGCTGTGTGTGCAAAGGCCTGGAAGAGTCCGCAGCTGTGCGCGCGGACCCCTGCAGCTGAGTGCACAGGGTGGATTTGGATGTACTAGTGTTGAGTGGAAATAAAGATAAGTTCATTCTAAAAATTATTTGTGATCTCTGACTTATCGCGAATCTGGTATTTTGTATGGTTAATAAGGTTGTTTTTGTCTATGCGCATTGGTTATTGAATACTTGTGAATCGGGTTTAATATTAATACACGAACTGAATGAAAGTGATAAATGCTTGCTTAAAGACCACTTTAAAATTAGATCTGAGTTGCAATACTTCATCCACTAGATTAGATCTCTAGATTGCGCGGGGTATTCAGGATCCGCGCGAATATAACGCATCGTCAAGCTGTAAAATAGAGCGTGAACCCTCCAAACCGCATCCAGACATCCCAAGGGTGTGGAAACCTGGTTCCAACACCCTCCCCTGCTACCTTGGGTGACACCTTAGTCAATGCTCCGTGGGTTGTTGCCGAAAAGGTCGGTAGCTGCGGGATTTGCTTGGCTAAATAATTCTTCTGAACCTAGGTCAGGCCCATATAAGCCAACAACTATGTGATTTTTTAATGAGTCTAGCGAACGTGAAACTCGGTCTTGTCATGATGGACAAGTTCATCCATATTTGATGTTTAACGAGTTTAACGACAATGAGAACTCGATTATTTTCATGTTTAGAGAGTTTGAAAAAGAAACAAAAGAAAACTCAACAAGTTCTTTTTAGCAAATTTGCCTCTCAAGTCCGAAAAAAGTAAAATAATACAAGAGAGAACCTATTGACCATGTTTGATTAATGTATTACTTTTTCGTAAGTAATCTATCTCAGTCCAGAAAAGAGTTAAACTTACACTGAGTAGATGTCATTTCCAATCTGTTTACGAGCTAAAAAGGACAAGCGCTCAACAATATTTTCATATTTCGAGACTTTGAAAAGAGCTTAAAGAGGACTCCAGGGGGGTTCCTTTTTAAATGTTTAACAGAACTCAAAAAAGAGATAAAAGTATGCTCTGTGGTCAAAAGTACATTTTACGATCATGCAAGTCAAATTCACTATGTTAGCTGTAAACTTGCTCAAAGAACCACCAAACAAATTAAACATATCTGTTTCATTGGTAGAAATAGGTAAAAACTATAGTTTATTTATTTAATGAATATGAAATAACAATAAAATAAGAATTTACAAAGTCATTTTACTATTTGACATTTACCATTCAGTTTTGTGCTTAGAACCGGTTTTTACCTCAAACTTTAGCAGTTGATCGTGGGAGCTTCTGTGGATCATTCTTTGTGCCGCCAAGACTAAGTAGGAGATCTACCTCTTCTCTTTCATTTAAGGTCATTGTTTTTCAATTTCAGGCAAATTTTTTAGGGTTTTGGGGTCCCTAGGGTAAATATACCATGCCCTAGGATCAACACACCCCAATGCATCGAAAACTGCCCTGTAGTGCAGTCAAGCAGAAGGGGAATTGCTTTGCAGCACACCACCTCAAGACCAGGGGTGCGCTGGGTGAAGTTTAGAAATTTGTTTCATCATTTCTACTCAAAATATCTTTAGTTTTTTGCATGAAATGGATCCTAACTAAGCCTATGGCGTGATTTCCGAATTTGATCAGATCAGAATGGCTATCACTTGGCATGAAATAGAACATGAAGAACATGATGTTGTTTCCCTAAATGATCTTGGTACTATTGAGGCCCTCGGAGATTATGGGTTACTCAAATATTTTAGGTTATCCAGGATGAGGGAACATTTAGAACTATTGTAGTTCTTGGTTCATTCATGGGATACAGCGGACAAAGTGCTCCCTATATTAATCAATGATATTTACTTTCTCACAGGATTGTCGAGACGTGGTGCCCCTATTTCTCTTTCAGGTTCTTCCTATGGGGGTGAATCAGTGAGGGACTACATTTGATAATTCTGCTAGCCAGGCACACAGCCTAGCAAAGATGGAAAGATAAACATCAAGGACGTTCGTGATATGTCCTTGTGAACAATCGTCTTTAGTATCGTAGTTGTCGGGTAGCGCGAAAATTCATGTTGCGAATAGATCATACATGCAGTATGCACTCGAGTGTCTCGAGCCAACTATGTTCAACTAGTGTGAGGCAATATTCTCTTTGATGAAAGACAAGCTGACTAAAGTATAGAGAAGTAAAACGAAAAATTTCAGCTATGGATCGATCTTAATCGCTTTTACTTTGGAGAGAATTCCATTGATGCAACCTCAGTATGTGACACTAATTTTAGCTAGTCCTAGAGATCCATGAATTCATAGATGGGTAGAGTTGATGGCTAGACATCGTGGTCAGTCATCAATCTCATTTTCTATTGCATTCTTCAGTTGGCTCTGTCGACAACATATTATCATAGAGGAGGATCCATATGCAAGGATGGATTTTCGTGGAGATCCAGATTTGAGATTACCAGTGGGTGTTCAATGGGGTGCTATAGGTAAATTGTTTTGACCATGTATTTTTTATTTTTTTGAGTTTTTACATGTTTTTGTGTTTTTTGTTGTTTCCAAGACTAAACTAAAAATGTTCACATGTATATAGATATTGGCATTTTGCAACCAATGGGTCATCAACAGGAGGCGGGTGAAGTAGTGAGGAGAAATGTCAGAAGAGAAGTTCTCTAAGATTTGGATCTGACTGAGACATTGGTGAAGTTGTAGAATCATATAGAGGAGTTAACTCTCGTCATACCTGATGTTCGGATCGAGGAGTTACCGATGGGACTACAACGCCATACTATTGGTGTATTTAGCCGTTGGATGAGGCTATTGCACATGATAGCTTAGGCATTGACCTATTATCATGAGCATCTTTAGATCTACTGATCATTTACTATATGCATTTTGAGGTTTTGAGGTCAGATGACCAACATGTCATGGACACAAATTTTTGTAAAAACTTTGAACATCTATCTATTTTACTTTTAGTGTTTTTGTATGGTTATGTGTAATCCTATTCAACTGTTGATGTGAATTGAAAATTTACTCTTTACATATGTCGTAAATGTCTGTTTAACACATAATTTGCTAAATAATTAGTCAATTTGTTAAAGTTTCTAGAAATGTGTTGATATTGAATGTAATCAAAATGTCTTTACAAGAGACGATGTATAAGGAAAATACGATAAATAGTTGGATTTTGGACGTATAAAAATTTGTAAGTTGTAGTACGACAAGTTGTGAGTCTAGCCTAATGATGATTCGGCAAATGACAAGTGAAATTGCATCAGAGAGGAGTTTGATCAATGCACTATACTCAACAATATTGTTCATAGAACAAACGATACAAATCCCTTGAAAACTCACTATCTTGCCACTTGGAGGGAATATGGCCAATGCTGCAGACGATAGGTTCTGCGTAACACAACTAGCAACATTAACATAACCAAAAAATGGTTCCAAAGATTCCGTCATCTGCAACAAATGCAAAGCAGATTACTAACCACATAAAAACTCTAAAAGTCACATTGTGACACACACACGCAATCAAAGCATATATACAGTGTTTTTACTATGCATAATCAAGCATAGTAACATTTAAGATACAACCCTTTTCGGGGCTACAACAATGGAATTCCATCATAATCAACCAACTCATGAGCGCCTTTTTCCAAAACATGATTGACAATGTAGGGGCCCATCCATAGTGGTTCAATTTTTCCTACTCCTAATTTATTGGCTTCCTGATCATAAAGAAAGATTAAGTCTTCTTTTGAGAATATGCGAGGCTTGACATTGCAATCATATTGCACCTTAATTCATTTCTTATATGTTTCGTTGGCCAATGTGACTTCACGACATGTTTCATCTAGATGGATGAGTTCTATGAAATGTTCTTCCTCATCAGAAGTGTCAGGTAACAAGTCAATTGCAAGTTTTAGTGATGAAATTTCACATTGTATTGGCAAGATAGCCTCCAAACCATACACCAATTGGAAAGGTGTGAATCCAGTTGTGTTTCTTATCGAGGTTCAGTATTCCCACAAAGCTGAGTGCAGGATCAAATGCAAGTTTTGTTTGTGAACTCCTATCATTCATTGAAGCATTCGCTTAAGGATTTTGTTGATGGCTTCAACTTGTCCATTATCCTGTGGATAATAAGGAGTAGAACTATCATGTGAAAGCCCTAACTTGGTAGTTAATCCAGTCATCATGTGATTGCGAAAATGTGAACCATGAAAAAAAGTGTAGTTATCTCACCACTATTGTTTAATGTAGGCATCACCTCGGCCCATTTCATAAAACAGTCAACGGTGACAATAATATACCCATGACCCCCGACCAAGTAAGGGTTACATGTCATGAAATCAATGCCTCATTTGGCAAATGGTCCAACAACGACAACAAGATGCAGTGGTGCAAGTGGTAATCGAGTTTTGTTGGGTGTGGAGCATGATTATTTAGATGTCTTTGTTTCAGCCGGATGTATACCCCAGGAAGTTTGTACACCCCTCCACGCAAGGGGGGGCAGTGCGGGGGGTACTTTTCCCCCCCGTGGGGGTTCAGAGGGGCCAATCCCCCCCCATCTAGGGGGCCTGGGGGCCAGCAGTCCCCTGGTGGGGGTTTCGAGGGCAATGCCCCCGAAGCTAAAAACAAATGTAAAATTGCCTTGTAAAAGTATAGTAATTTCTAGTCAATTTGGGTCGTTCATTAGGTGGATGATCTGACGGTAGAACTTATGTTTAGTTTAGGGTTTTTTGCCCTAGAAGGCAACCCTTCTCTTTGTATGAGGGCATTGTATTGAGGCTGTGTAATAGATGTGTATTCTTCGAGCGAGAAATAGAGAGGTGAGACTGTGAGAGAAAACAAAGGATATTACAGCGGATCTGCTGTAGTTTGTGTCTCTTCATTTTGCTGGATAATAGAAAGGAAGTATTGGTTGTTCAGGGTGGACGTAGCCCAAACTGGGTGAACCACGTATATCTGTGTCTCTCTGGTTTTATGCATTTTCTGTGTTTATATTTATGCAATATTCTATGTGTTCCATTGTTCTGTAATATATAATTTTCTAACAACTGGTATTAGAGTCGAAGGTCTATTTGGCTGAAAAACTTGCAAGAGAGAAGGATTCCTGGTTCGAGTGGGAGCAATGGGGGAAGATGGTAAGTTTAGGGTCAAGAAATTTAACGGCCAAAACTTCTTGCTGTGGAAGATGCAGATGGAAGATTATTTGTATCAGAAAGATCTGTACCTACCATTGGGCAGAAAAACAAAGATGCCGACAGGTATGACAGATGAAGAATGGAACCTTCTCAATAGAAAGGCACTCGGAATAGTACGGTTGTGCCTCGCAGCATCGGTCGCCTTCAACATTTCAAAGGGAACAATGACAGAGGGTTTGATTAAGGCATTGGCGAAACTATACAAAAAACCCTCGGCCTCAAACAAGGTATTTCTTATGAAACGGTTATTTGATATGAAGATGTCGGAAGGTGGATCTGTTGCAGACCATTTAAATGATTTTAATACTGTTACGAGTCAGTTAAGTTCTGTAGGGGAAAACTTTGATGATGAAGTTAGAGATCTGTTATTCTTGTGCTCATTGCTAGAAAGTTTGAATGGTTTAGTAATGGCCATTAGTAACTCTACTTTTGGATCTAGTACATTAAAGTTTGATGATGTTGTTGGTGATATCCTTAGCGAGGAAATGCGACGGAAAAGCTCTGGTGAGACATTGGGTAATGCTTTGAGTGCAAAGTCTAGAGGAAGAAAAATGGAAAGAGGAAAGAGCTTAGGATATCGCAGTAAATCAAGGAAACTCAGATCCAAGTCCAGATTGGGGATAGTGTGTTGGAAATGCGGAAAGAAAGGACACCTAAATAAAGACTGTAGATCTCGGAAGGGAAAAGGAGATGCATAGCAAGAAAACAATCATGAAGAAAATGTGACAGGTGAGGTGTTACAAGATGCTTTGGTTCTTTCTTTCAAAAATATTATTGATTCTTGGGTGGTAGATTCAGGGGCCTCATTCCATGCCACACCTGATAAGAAACATTTTCATGACTATGTTTAAGGAGATTTTGGACAAGTCCATTTGGGTGATGATAAACCCTGTAAAATGGTTGGAATGGGTAAGGTTCTTATACAACAGCAGAATGGAAACCAATGGCTACTAAAGGAGGTAAGGCATGTTCCAGATCTGAAGAAAAATTTGATTTCAACAGGGCAGTTAGGCGGTGAAGGTTGTGTGACAACTTTCATAGATAAAGCTTGGAAGGTCACCAAAGGAGCCCTGGTAATAGCAAAAGGCAAAAAGGTTGGTACATTGTATTTATGCAATGGTATTTCTAACTCTTTTAATGCTTTAACTTCCAAAGGAGCAGATGCAGCATTATGGCATCATAGGCTTGGACACATGAGTGAGAAGGGGATGAAGATTCTTCACTCAAGGAATTTGTTGCCGAGTTTGAATAATGTTGATTTGGACTTCTGTGAGAATTGCATTTATGGAAAACATAGGAGAGTCAGATTTCTTAGAGTTGGGAAAGAAAAGAAGAGCGAAAAATTAGAGCTTGTGCATACAGATGTATGGGGACCTGCTCAGGTATCATCTCTCGGCGGCTCTCATTATTATGTTACTTTTATTGATGATGCAACTAGAAAAACTTGGATTTATTGTATTAAGAATAAATCTGATGTATTTGATACTTTCAAGAAATGGAAAGCTTTGGTTGAGACTGAGACAGGAAAGAAATTGAAGTGTCTTAGATCAGACAATGGAGGTGAATATTGCAGCAAAGAGTTTGATAGGTATTGTTCAGAGCATGGAATTCATAGAGAGAATACAGTTCCAAGAACACAACAAGAAAATGGTGTGTCAGAAAGGATGAACAGAACAATCATGGAGTGTGCAAGGTGCATGAGATTGCGTGCAGGATTGCCTTTACAATTTTGGGCAGATGTTGTAGATACTGTTGTTTATATAACAAAAAGAGGGCCTTCAAGTTCCTTGGATGGTGGTGTTCTAGAGGAAGCATGGACAGGTAAAAAGGTAAACTACTCTTTTTTAAAGCCTTTTGGTTGTGAGGCATTTGTCCATATTAATAAAGAAAATAGAACAAAGCTTGAGGCAAAATCAAAGAAATGTACCTTTATTGGATATGGTGTTAATAATTTTGGTTATCACTTATATGATTATGAAAATCACAAAATCATTAGGAGCAGAGATGTAATATTCAATGAAAAGTTCTTGTATAAGAATCAGTTGCAGGAAAAGAAATAGGAAAAAGAAAACAAGGAATACATAGTTCTTGATGAGATCACTGAAAAAATAAAAGTGTTTAAAAATAATAATAATCAACAACAACAACAACAACTACCACAACAGTAACAGGCACCCCAAACACCTGAATGTGGTGTTAGAAGATCTACCAGGATAAGTATACCCTCTGAACGATACTCTCCTTCATTATATTATTTATTGTTGACTGATTCTGGTGAACCTAAATGTTATGAAGAAGTAATGCAGGTTGAAAGCAGGAAGAAATGGGAGGTATCCATGGAAGAAGAGATGGACTCCTTAATGCATAACCAGACTTGGGACTTAGTCAGGTTGCCTACAGGAAAAACTACATTGAAGAATAAATGGGTTTATAGGCTGAAGGAAGAAGATGGAGGAAATCAAAGGTATAAAGCTAGACTTGTGGTGAAGGGGTTTGCACAGAAGAAAGGTATTGATTTTGATGAAATATTTTATCTTGTTGTTAAAATGACTTCAATCAGAACTATTTTAAGTCTAGTAGCAGTTGAAGATTTGCATCTTGAGCAGCTAGATGTAAAGACAACCTTTCTCCATGGGGATTTGGAAGAAGAGATATATATGCAGCAGCCATAAGGATATGAGGTGAAAGGGAAGGAGAAACTAGTGTGCAAGTTTAAGAAGAGCTTGTATGGCTTAAAACAGGCTCCAAGGAAGTGGTATCTAAAATTTGACAAGTTTATGTTTGAACAAGGTTATACTAGATGTCACTCTGATCATTGTGTTTATCTGAAAAAGCAAAATGATGGCAGCTATATTATATTGTTATTGTATGTGGATGACATGCTTGTTGCAGGTTCATATTATTTCCTTGGGTTTTTATAATCCCTTGGGTTTTTAGTATTAATCCCTTGGGTTTATAATATCAAACCATAGAATGGCCCACAAAAAGAAAGGGTTCAATAAGAAAAACTTCTTCAACAAGCAAGCTGAGTCTGATGAGGATGAGTTTATGGTCATCAAAAAGAAATCAGATGAGGAAAGTGATCATGAGGAAAGCCAAGAAACATTATTCATGGCACTCGCAGATGATGATGACTCAGGGCTGGAGGGAAATGTAGAGGAACTGTTAATAAGAGCCATGGAAGAAAATGAGAAGCTACGGAACAAAATCATTTCTCTCAAAGTGGAAAACGAGGAAATAAGAAGGAGAGAAGATCTCTTGGAAGAAAAGCTTAAAGAAAAAGAAGAGACTTGTGAAGAACATGAGGCTGAAATAGTGTCTCTGAGAAAGGAGTTGGAGCAAATTAAAAAGCTCTGTAAAAGCTCTTAAATAATTGAGACTATTCTGAAAAATCAAAAACCTCAACATGACAAGTCTGGAATAGGTTTCAAAGGAGAATCCTCAAGCACTAAGAATAGTGCGAAAATCTATGCCGATGCACTTTCTTGCAATCCAAAAATGAAAAAATATGTTATCAAAAGTGCATCCCAGATCCCAAGAATGAAGAGAGAATTAATCCAAAGAAGAATGTGGAGTCGAATCATGGACACTACAACAAATACAAACCTGTACTCCACCAAGGGCCCATCGCAAATCCAAAGAACGAGGGAGGAGTAATTCCCAGGAAGGAAATCGACTCAAACCATGGTTGCTTCAACAGGTACAAAACCATCTTTCTTGGACACTGCTTTCACTGCAAAAACTTTGGTCATCAAGCCAGACATTGTATGGCTCATAGAAGTGAAAAATAAAGCTAAAGGACTGAATAACCAACTCATATGCCCCCAAAAGGTAGGGACAAATCAAAACCTTCAATTCATTTGATCCCTTGACCAAATTTGATCTGATTTGCTCTTTCTGCTACAATAATGGACACTATGAACAAGACTGCCCACTCAAAGGAAGAAAGACGAGTAGCAAGAACTCCATCATGGATAAATGCGGCCTAGCTCTATATGCTCAAAATAGTGGAAACCATTGGTTTGTGGATAGTGGGTGCTCCGACACATGACAGGAGACAGAAGAAAGTTTGTCTCATTGAGCAAAAAGGAAGGGAAGGTGTCCTTTGGAAGCGGATCTGGCAGAATTGCAGGGAAAGGAACAGTGTCTCTGATCAATGGAAAAGGAAAAGCTCAAGATGCTCTACTAGTTGACGGAATCAAACACAACCTCCTGAGTGTCAGCCAAATCTGTGATCAAGGACATAAGGTTGTTTTTAGCACCAAAGACTATGAAATAAGGAACTCTGCCTCAGGGGAACTTGTGGCAAAAGGGGCGAGAACATCAAACAACATTTACATTCTGAACAAGATTCAAGAAAATAAATGCTACTTGAGTCAGACAGATGAGGGTTGGTTGTGTCACAAGCAACTTGGACATACAAGCTTCGAAAATCTGATCAATATCAACAAGATCAAAGCTGTACGAGACATCCCAAGGTTGTTCAAACCAAATCAAGGAGTATGTGGTCCATGTCAACATGGAAAGTAGACTAGAACCAGCCACAAGACAAAGGAGCTCTCTACATTGAAGCCCTTGGAGATCATCCATGTTGATGTGTGTGGGCCAACTAGAAATCAAGGACTCCAAGGAGAAAGGTACTTTGTGTTATTTGTTGATGATTATACTAGAATGATGTGGATATATTTTATAAAGTTTAAATCTGAAACTTTTGAGTGTTTTAAGAATCTAAAAGCCTTGTAGAAAATGAAAAATATTAAAAAATTAAGTGCCTCAGAATAGACTGTGGGGGAGAATTCACATCAAACAAATTTAGTGACTTTTGTAATATTCATAGTATTAAAAGGGAATTCTTTGCTGCCAGAACACCTCAGCAAAATGGGGTAGTTGAAAGAAGAAATTGAACAGTCCAAGAAATGGTAAGAACAATGCTATTAGCAGCAGACTTATAGCCTAGATTCTGGAGAGAAGCAATAGGGACAGCTGTCTATACATTGAATCGAACTCAATTAAGACAAAATTGTGAAAAAACTCCTTATGAGCTATGGAAAGGAAGACCTACTTCAGTGAAGTACTTCAACATCTTTGGAAGCAAGTGCTTCATAAAAATAAATGATGGCTCACCCGAAAAGTCTGATTCTCGGGTTGATGAAGGGATATTTCTTGGATAATCTACACGGAGCAAGGCTTACAAGTGCTACAATTATTGACTGAAGAAAATAGTGGAAAGCATTGATGTAAAGGTTGATGAAGATCTTCCACAAAAGGAAATTTAAGAACATGAAGATGACTTTGTCAATGAAGAAGAAGAACCTAAAGAAGAAGAAATAGATGAGGAAGAAGAAGAAGAAGAAGAGGAAAGAGAACCACCTAATACCCCTTCAAAGATGAAGTATGTCCAAAGACATCATCCAGAAGAGCAGATCATTGGCGATAGAGATGAAGGTGTGCAGACCCGAGGAAGGATAACAATCACACCCAAGAGAAAAGTCTAACTAGAAACATTTGCAAAAGCAAGTAAGGATCCTCATTGCGTAAAAACCATGGAAGAAGAAATGTACCAAATTGAGAAGAACAAGACATGGGAGCTGGTACCTCGTCCAAAGGAAAAAAACATAATTGGAACCAAATGAGTGTTCAAAAATAAAATTAATGAGGAAGGATAGGTTATCAGAAACAAGGCAAGACTTATCTGCAAAGGCTATTTACAAATTGAAGGAATTGACTTCGAAGAGACATTTGCACCATTGGCCCATATGGAAGCTATAAGGATGTTCTTGGCATTTGCTTGCTCAAAAGGATTCAAAATCTATCAAATGGACATGAAATCAGCATTTCTAAATGGGGAACTCAAGGAGGAAGTCTACATGGAGCAACCAGAAGCTTTTGATCTAACAGAAAGAAAGGACTTAGTTTGTAAGTTGAAAAAAGCTTTATATGGGTTGAAACAAGCTCCTAGAGCTTGGTATGCAAGATTGGATCACTACCTACAACAACAAGGCTTCAAAAAGGGAGTGGCTGGAAGTAATCTATACATAAAGATAGATGAAGGTAAGTTACTAGTTGCTCTTGTTTATGTCGATGATCTGATTTTTGCTAGTAATAATGATGAAATGAGCCGTGAATTTTCTCAAAGCATGTCAAAAGAGTTTGAGATGTCAATGATAGGAGAGCTGTCCCACTTCCTTGGACTTCAAGTATCTCAAATTAGAGCAGGATTGTGTATATCTCAAACCAAATATCTAAAAGACATGCTCAAAAAATATGGAATGGATGACTGTGCACCAATGAGCACACCTATGACCACAAACTGCAAAATGAGAAAAGATGATGACTCCCCTCTAGTAGATGCAACTCATTACAAGTCAATGATTGGAGCCCTTCTATACTTAACAACTACAAGACTAGACATAATGCAGGCAGCAGGAATGGTGCGAAGATTTCAATCTGCTCCCAAACAATCCCACTTATTAGCTGTAAAAAGAATTCTTAGATACCTGAAAGGAACTTTTGATTTCGGTCTTTGTTACCCAAAGAGCTCAACACTGACTATCACTACACACACCGATGCTGATTGGGCTGGAAGTATAGATGATCATGTTAACACCCAGGTTGTTCCCTATGACTCCCAAGGGAATACGGCCGGGGTAACCACTAACCAATCTTTTAATCACTGTTTCTAGCCAAACTGTGATCAGAGAGGGCTCTCTCTTTATGATTTGTATCTGTTATGATAGTGTTTTAGGCTAGGTATTATGCACAGGTTTTGTTTATGTTTTGGTTGAAGATTTTCTTTCAGGTCTTGTGATATAATGTTCAAAGAGTCAAATACCATTGGGCAATGGAGTCTATGGCTGTATAGGTGTCTAGAAACCTTGAGGTGAACTGGTGAAACTTACAGGGCCATTTGGATACTTCATACAACAAAATTTTTGATTTATAACATGAACAGGTGAAACAAACAGTGAAAGCATTTAAGAATTTTCACTAGAGTATTTAAGTATTTCCACCAAACTAGGTATGAGAAATGGATAGATGTCTCAGGAGCAAACTTGAATCCCTGGGAATGTCTATCACTGTAAAAGATATAGTTTTAAAGTGCAGCAATTAAGAATTACACTTCATTCACTGTATCTGAAGAAAACATGGATAATAGCTCAGATTGAGTTCAGGGTAATCAGTGATTAAATCCTAGAACTATTCTTCTACTTTGTTATTAAGTGTAAAACATTTAAACGATAAAAGAGAACAAAAGACTCGAAAACATGTAAAACAGAGATTTAAGAAAGACTTATTGTTTTATGAAACACTCTGGAATCCTGCAACATTCACCATTCATCACAATGCATCAAGGTACGCCAAGCTTCGGAAATTCCATTCACCCTTTGTATTATTTCTCTGAGAATTTTTACAGCAAGTGAGATCTCCAAAATGAAAATAACAACAACCCCTTAAGCTTATGTGCGGGGTGAATATATACTTTGATTTTTACAAAAATATCTGAGTTCTAAGTTATCTCAGACTTAATACCCTCACCAACTTTGAGATATTTTTATCAGAAATTTATTACAGCATTGAATACAAAATAAAGGCGTCTTGATGTTCTGTCAGAAGATACTTTTGGCCTTTGGGAGCTGCTGAGTCGGTTGGGGACGTGCTGTTCAAAATGTAGCGAGCTGTCATCATTAGTGATGAATCACTTTTTGGATGCTTTTCAAACATTGATCCTTTTACACTTGTCTTCTGGTGAGCTGAGCTGGCAGTGGCCGAATGTCTTGAAACTACCGTGGCAAAATTTGGAGCATGGCCTGCCACCAGTCCTCCTTAGGCATTTGGTGCCTCCGAATTTTAATTAGAGTCTCGTCAAGCTCTGTATATCTGAAAAAACTAGGAGGAGTTTCAAATAAATGATTTACCTCATTTTCAACAAAAAATGAGCCTTCAAGCTTAGTGTACAAGCTCTGTCCTGTTGGAGGAACTGTTTCCTCAGAAGTACTGCTGGATGCAGTGATTTGATTTTCAATGTAAGCGGCCACCCTGTTTGTAAATTGATCTCTGCTGATCAATTTTCCTGTGCTACTCAATAGGCTAGGCAGTCCTCTTGCTTGTAGCATTCCCATTCTGAGTTTATAATCTTCAACTTCGGTCTGTATCTCATAACTTTTTCTTTCTGCTGTCTGTACATAACCTCTGAGAGTTAGCACTTTTTTAGCCATGAGGATGGCCTCTGTTCTATTGGTGATTCCAACGGCTGCCAGCTCCTCTTTGTCTTGCCTGTTCAAAAATTCTATTAATTGGCTAGCTTGCTCAGGTCTGTTTCCTAACACTGTCTTGGCTCTCTGGACATCTGTCTGGGCTTGTACAATTAAATCCATATGCTCATGCATTGTTTTAATGGATTTCCACTGTTTGATAATAGCTTGGGTAATTTTATTCCACAGGATTCTTTTGATTTCTGCCATAGTATTTTCCAGATTGAGCTCCTTCTCCAGGGCCTTTATTTTATCTTTTTGAGCCTTAATCTGTCTGCCCTGTTCTGCTACCGTTATCTTTGATTGGTCATATTTGGCATCTATCTCTGCCAGTTTTTCTTTTGCTTTCCTTTTTTCATCCGCCTGTAGCTCCATTGCCTTGACAGCTTTGGTTAATTCTTCTATACTGGGGTGGGCATCTGTAGGTGCTGTTGTACCTGCTGCTTCTATTGTGGGGGCTACTGCTGCCCCAGAAGTTGTTGCTATTGTGGAATCTGTTGGAGGAACTTGGAGTGTAGATCCTCCCTGTTTGTCTTGCAATGCTCCTTCCAGCTCTTTCTCTAGTTCTTGGATTCTTTGATCTTGCTGTAATAAGAGGTCAAGTTGTTCATTAACTTGCTTTTCCTTTTGCATTTTAGCTGTCTAAGGGTGTTCTGTAGGTAACAGCTTCAACCTCTTCTTCATGGCATTTAGATCATCATCCTTTTTCTTTATGAGGGCTTTTACCCCGGTTGGATCACTAGGGTCATGTCCTAGATCAACAATAATCTCCTCAAGAGATTTTATCCTATTGTCCTTGGCCTTAGAGGACAACCTCTCAAAGTCTAGTTGAGTGTTTGTGTTCTTCAAAGATTCTTTCAGCTCATGAGCTAATGTGGCCTTCTCTACCAAGGTGGCATAGACCATCTCCCCGGTCTGCTTGTGGAGCTCAATTTGGTCCATAGGATGTATGTCTTTGGCCAGGACCTCCACCCTTGTTTTGATGAAATCTGCAGTTGTCATTGGGTGCGGCCCCTTGGGTTTGAAATGGCTGAATATCATTTTTTCCTCTTTGAAGTCGTAGACTGACATCAACCTTTCCTGCTGGGCTGGGGTGGCATCTATAAACTGTTTGTAAACCTCAGCCCTCAATAACTCATTTGCTGCCTTGATTTCTTTGAAGGTAGCCTTAGCACTTTTAAGCTTCTGGCTTTGCTGAGAAGAGGATGACACCTCCAAACCAAGATGTAAATTCTGCTCCTGCTGAAAGGAGCTTGTCCCAGTATGTTGGCTGCCTTCCCTGTCCTTTGCTGTATCGTTTAAGACATCTTCAGTGATGTCTTCCACCTCTGGGGAATCTGCCCTTTGCCTTTTGGCCTCTGGCTGGTGGGAGGATCCACTGAGGGGAGTGGACTCTTCTCTTTGCCTTTTAGTACCCCTCTCTTCATGTGCTGGGGTCTGCAAAACTGAGGTAGTTAATGGCTCAATTTGAGGTGGCGGTGTTTGTATTAGGGGGGTTTCTGGCATCCCAGTTTGTGGCAGAATGGTTTGTCCTTGTTGCTGCTCTGTTTGTTGTTCTGTTTGCTGATCTTTTTGCTGTGACTGTTGCTCTGACTGTTCCTTTTTTGCTTCATCCTCTGCATCCATTTTTCCTTTTCCTTTATCCAAGCCTGGTGCTGCTGTAGAGAGTGTCTGCGGCGCTGTCCTGGTAACTGAGGTCCCTTGTCCCACTGATTGAGGTAGTCTGAAAGGTACCTGGATCACATAGTCCAGGTCAATAGTCTTCTCAAGTTCTTTCATATTTTTAAGCATTCTTTCTTCTTCAGTTAAGCTCTCAACTAGAGTGTCCAGCTGCCATTCTTGTAAGTTGGCATACTTTTCTATGTGTGGGTAGTGGCAGTGTTTAATCCCTAGGAGTCTGTACTTAGTTCTCCTAGCAATGATGAAACCTTGAGGGTCATAAGGGACCCATCGAAAACTGTATGACAATTTATATTTGTCCTTGAGGATCAGGTCTGCAGATTCCCATCCTTCCTTCTTGTTCATGATGAAAGGGCCCAACTCATTTTTGTAGTTAAGGTGTGCCTTTTTCTTGGAGCTGTGGAAATGGGTAAGGTCTGACTGAATCAATTTCCTGTAATACTCCAAGGCAAATAATCTCATAGGAACATACTTGGGTAGCCTGTATGGACAGAGCTCACAGCCATATACTCTGAACACAGTATGGTGTTCATATAGGTACCAATCACCTATTTTGTACTTCTTAGACAGCTGCAAAGCTTTCTTGATCTCATTAGATACTCTGGGTGGAGGGGACTTCATAAGCATGCAGGAGACTGGGTACACAAACTGGTCAACAAATTCACAGTAGGTATAGGGTGAATTTGTGATTTCATGGTAGACTGAGGTCCAAAAAATGACAGATCTCCTCTCTCCTTTGTTATCCAGCCTTCTGATGTAACATGGGAAAGCTTCAGAATGATAAAACATGAACAGGTGGTAGATGTAAGCTGAGTATCTGAAGACCCCCTGTCTGTCCAGTTTGCTCAATTGATCATGAATCCTATTGGCTATAAACTTAGCAAAGTTATACTTTCGGGCAGGGGGTTGACGTGGGCTGTAAGCAGACAGCAATACGAGCATGGCTTGATCCACATGCTTACTGTTTTGGTAACCTAGCACATAGGCTATCATGTCCAGTAGAACCCTGCCTGAGTCATTGAAATGTTCATGCAGATAAGGGGGTGGCCCTGTAGGCTGGCACTCAGCTCTCATGTAGTTCCTGGTGACCTTTTGCAGCTCCTCACTGGTCATCTTGTCACCAGCTTCCAGCAAATACCTCATGGAGAATGGGACTAGCAACTCCGTTTGATCAAACTGTAACATCTTGTTGATGGACTCAGCATTTATGTAAAAAAGGATCCTCCCTGATGGAGTATTGACAGCTCTGTGCTCCAAATCATAGTTTTGAGCACATAAGTGAATGATTTCAGGGAAAACATTCACAGCTGGGAGACAGTAATAGGGCAGGTTTGACTCCCACATCCCATCTGTACCAAGTCCTTCCTTATGGTCTTCCCTCAGTGTAGTGAAGGTTTTCAAAAAGTCCCTGTTTCCCTCAAAGTCATTGATGAGACAATCCTTGTCAATAAATGGCAGGGCCTCCAGTTCCTTATTGGTTTGATTTAGTGGAGTAACACTGAGGGAAGAGGATGCAGAGGCAGCCATGATTTAATCTGTATGTGTGCAGGGAGAGGTAATAGTTTGATAAGTCTTTAAAGATTTAAGCAGCAGGTAAACTATGCACAGTGTAATATCCTCTTCTAGTGTAAAACTGTAAGCAAGCTGGTAAATTGCTGCAAATTTCTCGGGGATGTGGATTGCCTAAGGGGACGTTGCAGAGACAGTGATAATTGTGTAGGAAGGGTGCAGGTGGCCTGTACTTGGCAAAAGGGAACAATGCCAAGTACCTCGGGGGTGAATTTTGCAGTTTTAACCCGCGAACTGATTTCACCAATGTCAAATTGTGGCTTAGGGATGGGGCAAGTTGCTTGGGTTTGGTTTAGGTGCTCAGGTGGAGCTGAATTAAGTGAATTTACCAGTCTTTAATGGTGAGTTCTACAGAGAATTGGAATTCATGGGCAAAGTGGAAGGAAATGGCAAAATACCTGGAAAATCGACTTGGAAGCTCGCGGGCCGGGTTGTGGCGACTTGGTGCCGTTGAATTCTGAACTTTGAATGGTCGGATTGTCGAATTTGATGGCTGAGTGAGAGGTTTCGCAGCAGCTGTTGACAACGGCTAGTTTCTCTTTCGCATGAAAATGAGCGAAAACGACTCATTTAGTCGTTTAAATCGTTAAATTTGGCAAAAGTGTGCATTTGGCGCTTTTCCGCCGATGACGTCAGCATGACGTCATGGCGGGGCCCAGGTACGGAGGCGACGTGGCGGCTGAGGTGTTCGCCAGGGTGACAGGACACGGTGGCGGGCGGGCACAGTGGCGGGTCCGCGTGGAGGGCCACGGGACGCTGGGCGGGTACCGGCAAGGTGACGTCAGGGTGACGTGCGAATGACGTGGGAGGAGAGTGGTAATAGGGGTGGCGGTAAGCGGGTTCCCCGCACCACCTTTGGGCAAAGGCGGTAATGGGGAGGGGGGCTCCGAACAACCCCGCCGCCTGCCACGCGTCCCCTGTACGGGATGGGCGAAACCACTTTCCCCGGACGCTAAAGGTCGGCAGGTCGGGGAGTGAAAATGACCGCCCACCTTTAGATCTGGGCGACGGAGATCTGACGACTGGCGGGCCTTCCGACTGGTCGAGCATGTTGGGGAGGGGTCCCGCCAGCGCAATAAAATATTCAATTTAATGATTGGGCGGAGGACTATAGAAAAGTGGGTTTTTCGCAGTTTTTGGGTTTTTTGAGCTTTTTCAAGGGTTTATATGGGAAAACGGGGTTTTTTGTGCGTTTTCAGCAGAGAGACGGTGAGGGTTGAGGGAGAGGATTTCTGCTCATAACTAGGGGTCAGAGCACATCCAAGACAAGGTTAACCACAGTCCTAGGTGGACTGAAGTCCCCTTAGACCATTTACTTGGCTATAATGCCAAAAGGAGAATATGTAGATAATGCTGGGATTTATACACCTTGGTGTTAGTAATATTAGGGAAAAAGGTGATATAAGGGATTTATATAGTAGGGTAAGTGTTAGTTATGGAGGAGGGGGTAAGTGGATGTGGAAACCATTGAGTTTATGTGAAACAAGCTTGGTTTCAAGAGTAGATCAAAATGAAAAGATTTTTAGACAAGAAATGTGGCTTTTAAAGATCACGAACCACCATGAAAACTTAGTTTTTTCCATGAATCTCAGGCTAGTGAGGGAATGTTAGAAATGAAATTGGAGGGGAGTGAGGGAAATTAGTCATGCTTCCAGCTGTAATCTTTTGCCTTGCTGCTCACCATCCCCAATCTTGCAATGATAGGGATAACCTTTCTGCAACCCCAGCTACCTACCCAGCTACTTGCCTAGCATTTTATTTCTTCTTGGAGGGTGCATTTGGACTTGCAAACCCTTACTTGCCTTTTCTTTTCTTTGGCTTTTTCTTTTGCCTTTTCTCTCTACTTCTACCCTTATCTCTTCCAAGGTCCCAGATTAAGCTGTTGGAATCCTTTTCTTCTCTACCTAAACTAGTTGTCTGCCAAGATTAAACAGTTTGGACAGACTTCTTTCTCTAGTCTACAACACAAAATTGAACACGTGGCATGATCCAGATTAGACTGTTGGATCATCCATCAAAATTTGAAATAAGGTCATCAACATTTGAAACACTTTGCACACCTTCTTGCTCTTTAGGAAATATGGGATCTTTGTGAACTCAAAGCAGAGC
This sequence comes from Pinus tabuliformis, assembly GCA_031772625.1. NCBI lineage: Eukaryota > Viridiplantae > Streptophyta > Pinopsida > Pinales > Pinaceae > Pinus > Pinus tabuliformis. The sequence goes on from CM062817.1 coordinate 1,683,579,924, forward strand.
ATATTTGGACTTTCTCTTGCCAATCATGAAATATGAAACCTATTGGTATAGGTATCCAACAGTGGCTCCACATGGGGATGGTTTTTCTTTTGAAAGACCAAGAACAGCAGGTCAGATTGCCTTGTTCCTTAGCTGCCCATACCAATCTTTGAACTTTACTGCATTAATGTGTCAAAATTGTGTGCTTCTTTCTTGGAAGACCTCTGATTCTATTTGCCTCTTGCTGTTTGGTGAATCACTTAGGAAACTGCATTTTTACAATCTAAAATAGAAATAATATGTACATCTGCATATATATACAAGGGAACCTGATGTTGCAATCATGGGAAATAGTCAAAATAATGCTTCAACATCCTGCCATTGACAGGCCCTTCATCTAAGTCAGTTTCAGTCAGACCTTTAAGGAAGTAGGTGTTGTTACCTTGTACTGCTTGGACAGCAAATGGTCCTTTCCATAAAGAGTCAAACTTTCCATGTTTTCCTTTCTCTTCTCTTCTTGCATCCCACTTCAAGACTTTGTCTCCCACATTGAAGTCTTCTGCTTTGGTTCTTCTATCAAAGGCTTTTTTTAATTTTTCTTGCAATATCTGCACTCTGCTGAAAACTTGTTCTCTGGTTTGCTGTAAACAGATTATCTGATTGATCCTTCTTTGCATATCGTTTGGCTCTGCTTGACTTTCTTGCAGAAGCTTCATAACAGGCACTCCTAGTGATGATGGAAACTTGGCCTCTAGTCCATAGACCAACTCATATGGGCTGGTCCCAATAGATCTTTTTGTTGTTAGTCTATCTGCCCATAAGGCATTTACTAGTTTCTTATGCCAGTTCTTTTTGTTATCTTCCAGCACTTTCTTTATGATATTTATTAAACTTTTGTTTGATGATTCAGCAAGGCCATTTCCTTGAGGATAGTAAGCAGTAGAATGGCCCAAAGTAATGTGAAATTTATGGCAGAAGTTCACCATTTTCTTGGATCTGAAGGCAGCAGCATTGTCTGTTATTATCTTGTCCGGACAGCCAAATCTAGCTAGTATATTGTTTTCCAAAAACTGAATGATTACTTAATCATTTGCTTGTCTGCATGGGGCAGCTTCAATCCACTTGGTGAAGTAGTCTGTTGCTGTTAAAATCCATCTGTGTTGGCCTGAAGATGAGGGATGAATTTCCCTAATGAAATCCAAGCCCCATTGTTGGAAAGGTCTCTCTGTTGCAATGGGCTTCAAAGGTAGTGGCAGCAACTGTCTTTTGCCTTCAAACAGTTGGCATTTGTGGCATGAGGCTGCAAATTTCTTAACATCAGAGAACATAGTGGGCCAGTAATAACCAGCCCTCAATATCTTGTCCACAGTGGACTTCCAGTACAAATGTCCACCACAGTCTCCAACATGGAAATCTTGCATGATATTGTTAGTTTCATTCTCCATTAGACAGTGCAGCAATATACCTTCATGGTTTTTCCAAAGTAAATTTCCATCCATCACACAAAATCTAGATGTTTTCATTTTTAGGAACCTACACTTAGTTCTGGACAGTCCTGGGGGAGCACACAGGTTTTGTAACACATAACAGATATGAGAGTACCAGGGAGATTGTTCAAAGGCTACATTGATCTTTGGAGTCGCCAGCTCTGTTTCACTGTCCAGCTGATTGATATCTAAGGCTTGGAAATTTGCTTCTGTCATTAATTTGGCCAAACCTTGCCCTTTTATTAGCTTTGTAGGTTTTATTTCAATGTCAAATTCTAGTATGTTTGCAATCCATTTTCCTCTTCTGCCCTCTAAGTTTTCTTGGGTGAGAATGTCTTTGACAATAGGACTTGGTACGTAAGCCACAACATGGGAGTAAAGGATGTAAATCCTAAAGTCTTTAATAGCTTTGATCAAAGCATAGGCTTGTTTCTCCATAATTTGGTACTTTAGAGGAGCATCTCTAAGAGCTCTGCTGAAGAAGGCAATAGGCTTCTCATTCCCTTGGTCATCTTTCTGTAATAAAACAGCAGCAATAGTATGTTGGGAGGCAAAGGAGAAAATAATAAAGTCTCTGTCAAACTGGGGATTGGTTAGCACTGGGGTTTGAGTCAATGCCAATTTTATACTTTCAAAGGCTTGTTTTGCTTCAACAGTCCATTTGACCTTTGAATCTTTCTTTAGCATATTGTTTAGTAATCTGATTAATTCTGCTAAATTAGGAATAAACCTTCTTAAAAAGTTGATTTTCCCTAAGAATCCTTGCAACTCCTTGACATTCCTAGGGTGAGGCATTTGTAGGATAGCTTGTATCCTATCTGGATCAATTCTTATGCCATCTTTTGAAATAATGTGTCCTAAGAGTTTCCCTTCTTCCAAGCCAAATAATGACTTCTTGGGGTTTAGGGAAATGCCATATTTCCTACATGTTATGAAAATCTGTCTCAAATGTTTCAAGTGTTCTTGGTCAGATTTTGAAAAGGGTGTAAGATCATCTAAGTAAATGACCAAGAAGTCATGAATCTCTTTTGCAAAAGCAATGTCCATTGCTCTTTGAAACGTTGCCCCTGCGTTTTTCAATCCAAAGGGCATTTTCACATACTTGAAAGTTCCCCATGGGGTTGTAAATGCAGTTTTGTCTTGATCATCAGGGTGTACTAGGATTTGATTAAAGCCTGAGAATCCATCAAGCAATGATATCCTTGAAGCCCCTACTACTCTTTGAAGAATGTGATCCATTTTGGGTAAAGGGTAGTTATCTTTGAGTGATACTTGATTCAAATTCCTTAAATCTACACAAAGTCTAATCTCACCAGTTTTCTTTCTTGTAGGGACCAAATTTGAAATCCACTCAGAGAACCTGATTGGTGCTATGATACCAGCTTTGAACATTTTATGTAATTCTTTTTCAATGGAAGGAAGGAGCACAGGATTGATCCTTCTCAATTTCTGTTTGAATGGTTTTTGATTAGGCTTGAGGGGAATGGTGTGCTGGATGACAGAAGTATCATAGGACTTTAGATCCTCATAACCCCAAGCAAAAACATCTTGAAATTCTTTAAAGAGATCAATGTATTTGGGCTTTTGATCAGGGGGCAAAGAAGCAGATAGCTTGATTATTTTAGGCTTGTCAGTAGTACCAATGTTGCATTCTTCAATTGCTGCATCTAATGGCTGCATCTTTGGTTTCCTGGGGACATCATTTGAATCAAAAATGTCCTCTAGCGGGGTAAGGCCTATTGGAAGGAAGTTGTCTTTGAGTTGTATGATTTCAGCTTCTGCGCTGGTCACCTCTTCACAGTCAATCTGGTGAATTTGCTGAATGTTTTCGTTGCTGAAGATGGTTGGACTCAGTAATTGTTTTGCGGTTCTAGGTGACATTGGGTGAGCAGACTGTTGAAACTGTATTTGTGATGGACTTGCTCCATCAAGTATTTGTGATTGACATGCTGATTCAAGTATTTGTGATTGACTTGCTCCATCAATATCAATATTTAATCCTGTGAATTCTTGTTGCAAGGTTAAAAAATTGTTTATTTGCATGTCATCCTCAAACACTTGCCATTCTTTGACATTGTTTGGAATAGAGGGTCTGTATTTGACCTCGGCTGTGAAACAGTTATTGGGTTCTAATGGGAATTTGAAGGTGCTGGCAAACGTTGCCAAGCTGTGTGCATGGAGATTGTGGCCCCTTGAAATTTTTGTGATAACAAACTCAGAGAAAGTCTCTAAAATTTCACTTACAGCAGATCTGTAGGACCTCATTCTTTTGTCATTGGTGACAAAGTTTCCTTTCACTTGTTGAATTACTAGATCAGAGTCTCCCATGATGGAGAGTTTAGGAGCTTGTAGTGATTTCGCTAGCTTTAGGCCCAGCAACAGAGCTTCATATTCTGCCATGTTGTTAGTGCATCTAAAATTCAATCTATAAGCCCTGCCTTCTGCATAGTCTTTCTCTTTGTTATGTATCCACACTCCAGCTCCTGCCCCTAGCTTGTTAACTGAGCCATCAAATTCTAGGACCCACAGGATGTCTTGCTGAAAAGGAGGTTTAGCAATGTGTTCATGGGATGGCAATGTAAGCAGGAGTTGGGGTTTCTTTTCCATTTTGTTTTCTGGGACAGTTTGATCACTTGTTTGGCAGTCTTTGACAACTAGAGGAGGGATACTGTGTATTGTTGGGCTGATTGATGTTTGGCAGGTACTGCTTGTTTGATCAATGTTTTGTTCTTGTATGAGTGTTTCGGTCCTAATGTCATTGTTTGAGAGGCTTGTGCTGTCATTGAAGAGGATGAAGGAGTCTATGTCCGAATGGACAGCATATATTGGAAAATTTTGAGGCTTTTCTTCACTGCTGACCATATACTTCATGAGTGTTTCCCTGTACAGTCTTTTTGGTTGCCCAAAGACAGAGATAGTGGCATATGACATGTCTAATTGTAGGGAACCTTGGAGCTTGGCTCCCCATGATCTTGATAACAGCATCCCATATTTGGGTGGGATATCAGCAACTACAACATCCATTAGAATGGTCTTGTTGGGATATTGAACCAGAGACACGCATAAATCTTTTATTAGGCCTAAACATTTGACTTGGCTAGAATCAAAAGAAAACAGGTCTTTGTATGGTCTTGTTATATCCAAGTTCAATCTTTCCATGACTGCTTTTGGCATAAGGTTGTGAGATGCACCTGAGTCGAACATTGCATTATGTAGTATTTTATCATGAACATGCAGGCTGACATAAAAAGGTAAGACCCCTGTGACTATTGTTTTTCCATCTACCTCTGGGCCAAACAGTAATTCTGGAGTGTCATCTAGCACATTTACGTCATCTTTGCTATTAGTGAGTTGAAGGGATTTCTTGATCTGTTGTTTGTATATGTCATGCTTGGCTAGCTCTGAGAGGGGAATTGCTATCTTTAGCTTGCCAATCTCTGTGCCTAGGTCAAAAGCTTTGTCAACTTGGGTTTTAGAGTCACGGATAGCAGTCTTTTCTTTGTTCATTAAATCTTCTTGTGGGATTTCATCTTGACTTTGAAACCTGCCCCTTGTACTCATGTCTTGAGGGGTAAAATTTGGATCAGGGTGAGAGGACGAAGTTGCCATGGGCTGTTGTAGTGGGGACAGCAGTTCAGTAACCTCCTCAACTACAATTTCTTCTGCAGGAAAGTTTATTTTGTCATTAGGTTCTGTGACCATGGTTTCTTTAGACCTCTGTTTGTCCTTTATCTTGTCGGGCTGGTTTACATTCACAGTCCTACTCCTCAGTTTATACTGTTTATGGACTTCATAGACAGCAGTATCATATCCTTGTTTAAAGTCAAAGGATTCTCCTGATTTTGTTTGGAATGTTTTGATTTCATCCTCCTCGTGGTCCTCTTGTGTTAAGAAAACATGGCTTTTACCATCCAGACCCATTAAGTTAATTTCAGGATCTTCATTGAGCTGATTGGCTGTGGAAGTTTCTGCATAGTTTTCTTGGAAAGGGGGTCTAATGTCTTGGTCAGCACTTGTCTTTCCTATGTTTGGGTTCTGAGTTCTCCTAAAATTCGGATTTCTAGGAGGGTTGCTTTGTGATGCTTCCCATGATGATTTTCTTTCAACTGATTCCACTCTTTCACCCAATCTCTTCATGCTGTTTAGTATTGCATCCAGCTTTTGATCAAAACCCGAGGGCTCTTCTCTGAAGCCAGTCTTCTTTTCCAACTTTGCCCTGTTTCTTTTGGCAATTAGGTTAGCTTCTACAGTGACTGCAACCCTTTGAGCTTCTTCAAGGGTTGGAGGATCTCTTTCTTTCAACTGATAGGCCATATCAGAATCAAAACTGTCAGGGAAGTTATACAGGGCCAAATCAGGAGGGGGCCTTAAGTTCTGTGGGATAGCATTATATACATTGTTAAACCTGGCACAATATTCCAAAACTGTTTCTTGGGGACCTCTTTTAATAGTGTTATATTCACCAAGTATGTGGAGAGGATCTTTCTTCTTCTCCCATCTCTCAGTAAAAGCTTCGTAAAGCTGATCAGGTGTTGCAACGGAGTTTGCATTGAGGGATCTGAACCAAGTTCTAACATCCCCAGTTAAGCTTTGAACAAAAATTCTCATCCTGACAATGTTATCATCTATTTCATAGGTCTCAAAGTGGTCTTGCATCTTCTTAGCATGCTGGACAGCTGACAAAGGGCCATGGGAGTCAAAAAATGAGATTTTGGTTTGGTAGTCTTGGGGTAGAGCTGGAGCATTAGCTGGTATCTGCAGAGGTGCATACCTGTTGGCCATGTTTATAGGATTTACAGGGTTGACAGGAATAAATGGGACAGCAGGGATTACTGGTGTAGCAGGGTTAATGGGATGGGTAACAAATGGGGAACTGGTTGAAAGAGTATGTGAAGTGGGTGAAGATGTAAGAGGAGGACTTTGAGGTGTTGATGATGAACTAGGGGGACTAGGAGTGGACCGGAAAAGAACTTTGCAGGGTGTGGGAATGCAGATAGGCTGATCTGAAATTATATCTGACTCAGCAGGCTTCTCCTGCTTTTGCTGTCTCCTAATGTTCTTTGGAATGATATTTGGATTGTCAACAATGATAGGTTGATTAGGGTCAGGGTTTGCCCTAGTGTGCCTTGGGTTTCTTTTGGGAGCCAGCTTCTAATTTCTTTTGAATTTGTACAAGAAGTTTATATATGCAATGACTGGATGAAAATTTTGGAATGGCTATATATGTTCCAAAGCTAGGATGAAGATTCCCTAATTAGATCTTCCCTAAAGCTGTCCCTGTATTACAGAAACAGTTCTAAGGCCTCTTGGCTAGTTTCAGGCTTGATGGTAGCTTTGGAAGATAGATAGTAATTGAAAAATCTTAAGAAGTCCCCAGTGGAGTCGCCAATTATGTTAACACCCAGGTTGTTCCCTATGACTCCCAAGGGAATACGGCCGGGGTAACCACTAACCAATCTTTTAATCACTGTTTCTAGCCAAACTGTGATCAGAGAGGGCTCTCTCTTTATGATTTGTATCTGTTATGATAGTGTTTTAGGCTAGGTATTATGCACAGGTTTTGTTTATGTTTTGGTTGAAGATTTTCTTTCAGGTCTTGTGATATAATGTTCAAAGAGTCAAATACCATTGGGCAATGGAGTCTATGGCTGTATAGGTGTCTAGAAACCTTGAGGTGAACTGGTGAAACTTACAGGGCCATTTGGATACTTCATACAACAAAATTTTTTATTTATAACATGAACAGGTGAAACAAACAGTGAAAGCATTTAAGAATTTTCACTAGAGTATTTAAGTATTTCCACCAAACTAGGTATGAGAAACGGATAGATGTCTCAGGAGCAAACTTGAATCCCTGGGAATGTCTATCACTGTAAAAGATATAGTTTTAAAGTGCAGCAATTAAGAATTACACTTCATTCACTGTATCTGAAGAAAACATGGATAATAGCTCAGATTGAGTTCAGGGTAATCAGTGATTAAATCCTAGAACTATTCTTCTACTTTGCTATTAAGTGTAAAACATTTAAACGATAAAAGAGAACAAAAGACTCGAAAACATGTAAAACAGAGATTTAAGAAAGACTTATTGTTTTATGAAACACTCTGGAATCCTGCAACATTCACCATTCATCACAATGCATCAAGGTACGCCAAGCTTCGGAAATTCCATTCACCCTTTGTATTATTTCTCTGAGAATTTTTACAGCAAGTGAGATCTCCAAAATGAAAATAACAACAACCCCTTAAGCTTATGTGCGGGGTGAATATATACTTTGATTTTTACAAAAATATCTGAGTTCTAAGTTATCTCAGACTTAATACCCTCACCAACTTTGAGATATTTTTATCAGAAATTTATTACAGCATTGAATACAAAATAAAGGCGTCTTGATGTTCTGTCAGAAGATACTTTTGGCCTTTGGGAGCTGCTGAGTCGGTTGGGGACGTGCTGTTCAAAATGTAGCGAGCTGTCATCATTAGTGATGAATCACTTTTTGGATGCTTTTCAAACATTGATCCTTTTACACTTGTCTTCTGGTGAGCTGAGCTGGCAGTGGCCGAATGTCTTGAAACTACCGTGGCAAAATTTGGAGCATGGCCTGCCACCAGTCCTCCTTAGGCATTTGGTGCCTCCGAATTTTAATTAGAGTCTCGTCAAGCTCTGTATATCTAAAAAAACTAGGAGGAGTTTCAAATAAATGATTTACCTCATTTTCAACAAAAAATGAGCCTTCAAGCTTAGTGTACAAGCTCTGTCCTGTTGGAGGAACTGTTTCCTCAGAAGTACTGCTGGATGCAGTGATTTGATTTTCAATGTAAGCAGCCACCCTGTTTGTAAATTGATCTCTGCTGATCAATTTTCCTGTGCTGCTCAACAGGCTAGGCAGTCCTCTTGCTTGTAGCATTCCTATTCTGAGTTTATAATCTTCAACTTCAGTCTGTATCTCATAACTTTTTCTTTCTGCCGTCTGTACATAACCTCTGAGAGTTAGCACCTTTTTAGCCATGAGGATGGCCTCTGTTCTGTTGGTGATTCCAACGGCTGCCAGCTCCTCTTTGTCTTGCCTGTTCAAAAATTCTATTAATTGGCTAGCTTGCTCAGGTCTGTTTCCTAACACTGTCTTGGCTCTCTGGACATCTGTCTGGGCTTGTACAATTAAATCCATATGCTCATGCATTGTTTTAATGGATTTCCACTGTTTGATAATAGCTTGGGTAATTTTATTCCACAGGATTCTTTTGATTTCTGCCATAGTATTTTCCAGATTGAGCTCCTTCTCCAGGGCCTTTATTTTATCTTTTTGAGCCTTAATCTGTCTGCCCTGTTCTGCTACCGTTATCTTTGATTGGTCATATTTGGCATCTATCTCTGCCAGTTTTTCTTTTGCTTTCCTTATTTCATCCGCCTGTAGCTCCATTGCCTTGACAGCTTTGGTTAATTCTTCTATACTGGGGTGGGCATCTGTAGCTGCTGTTGTACCTGCTGCTTCTGTTGTGGGGGCTACTGCTGCCCCAGAAGTTGTTGCTGTTGTGGAATCTGTTGGAGGAACTTGGAGTGTAGATCCTCCCTGTTTGTCTTGCAATGCTCCTTCCAGCTCTTTCTCTAGTTCTTGGATTCTTTGATCTTGCTGTAATAAGAGGTCAAGTTGTTCATTAACTTGCTTTTCCTTTTGCATTTCAGCTGTCTGAGGGTGTTCTGTAGGTAACAGCTTCAACCTCTTCTTCATGGCATTTAGATCATCATCCTTTTTCTTTATGAGGGCTTTTACCCCGGTTGGATCACTAGGGTCATGTCCTAGATCAACAATAATCTCCTCAAGAGATTTTATCCTATTGTCCTTGGCCTTAGAGGACAACCTCTCAAAGTCTAGTTGAGTGTTTGTGTTCTTCAAAGATTCTTTCAGCTCATGAGCTAATGTGGCCTTCTCTACCAAGGTGGCATAGACCATCTCCCCGGTCTGCTTGTGGAGCTCAATTTGGTCCATAGGATGTATGTCTTTGGCCAGGACCTCCACCCTTGTTTTGATGAAATCTGCAGTTGTCATTGGGTGCGGCCCCTTGGGTTTGAAATGGCTGAATATCATTTTTTCCTCTTTGAAGTCGTAGACTGACATCAACCTTTCCTGCTGGGCTGGGGTGGCATCTATAAACTGTTTGTAAACCTCAGCCCTCAATAACTCATTTGCTGCCTTGATTTCTTTGAAGGTAGCCTTAGCACTTTTAAGCTTCTGGCTTTGCTGAGAAGAGGATGACACCTCCAAACCAAGCTGTAAATTCTGCTCCTCCTGAAAGGAGCTTGTCCCAGTATGTTGGCTGCCTTCCCTGTCCTTTGCTGTATCGTTTAAGACATCTTCAGTGATGTCTTCCACCTCTGGGGAATCTGCCCTTTGCCTTTTGGCCTCTGGCTGGTGGGAGGATCCACTGAGGGGAGTGGACTCTTCTCTTTGCCTTTTAGTACCCCTCTCTTCATGTGCTGGGGTCTGCAAAACTGAGGTAGTTAATGGCTCAATTTGAGGTGGCGGTGTTTGTATTAGGGGGGTTTCTGGCATCCCAGTTTGTGGCAGAATGGTTTGTCCTTGTTGCTGCTCTGTTTGTTGTTCTGTTTGCTGATCTTTTTGCTGTGACTGTTGCTCTGACTGTTCCTTTTTTGCTTCATCCTCTGCATCCATTTTTCCTTTTCCTTTATCCAAGCCTGGTGCTGCTGTAGAGAGTGTCTGCGGCGCTGTCCTGGTAACTGAGGTCCCTTGTCCCACTGATTGAGGTAGTCTGAAAGGTACCTGGATCACATAGTCCAGGTCAATAGTCTTCTCAAGTTCTTTCATATTTTTAAGCATTCTTTCTTCTTCAGTTAAGCTCTCAACTAGAGTGTCCAGCTGCCATTCTTGTAAGTTGGCATACTTTTCTATGTGTGGGTAGTGGCAGTGTTTAATCCCTAGGAGTCTGTACTTAGTTCTCCTAGCAGTGATGAAACCTTGAGGGTCATAAGGGACCCATCGAAAACTGCATGACAATTTATATTTGTCCTTGAGGATCAGGTCTGCAGATTCCCATCCTTCCTTCTTGTTCATGATGAAAGGGCCCAACTCATTTTTGTAGTTAAGGTGTGCCTTTTTCTTGGAGCTGTGGAAATGGGTAAGGTCTGACTGAATCAATTGCCTGTAATACTCCAAGGCAAATAATCTCATAGGAACATACTTGGGTAGCCTGTATGGACAGAGCTCACAGCCATATACTCTGAACACAGTATGGTGTTCATATAGGTACCAATCACCTATTTTGTACTTCTTAGACAACTGCAAAGCTTTCTTGATCTCATTAGATACTCTGGGTGGAGGGGACTTCATAAGCATGCAGGAGACTGGGTACACAAACTGGTCAACAAATTCACAGTAGGTATAGGGTGAATTTGTGATTTCATGGTAGACTGAGGTCCAGAAAATGACAGATCTCCTCTCTCCTTTGTTATCCAGCCTTCTGATGTAACATGGGAAAGCTTCAGAATGATAAAACATGAACAGGTGGTAGATGTAAGCTGAGTATCTGAAGACCCCCTGTCTGTCCAGTTTGCTCAATTGATCATGAATCCTATTGGCTATAAACTTAGCAAAGTTATACTTTCGGGCAGGGGGTTGACGTGGGCTGTAAGCAGACAGCAATACGAGCATGGCTTGATCCACATGCTTACTGTTTTGGTAACCTAGCACATAGGCTATCATGTCCAGTAGCAGCCTGCCTGAGTCATTGAAATGTTCATGCAGATAAGGGGGTGGCCCTGTAGGCTGGCACTCAGCTCTCATGTAGTTCCTGGTGACCTTTTGCAGCTCCTCACTGGTCATCTTGTCACCAGCTTCCAGCAAATACCTCATGGAGAATGGGACTAGCAACTCCGTTTGATCAAACTGTAACATCTTGTTGATGGACTCAGCATTTATGTAAAAAAGGATCCTCCCCGATGGAGTATTGACAGCTCTGTGCTCCAAATCATAGTTTTGAGCACATAAGTGAATGATTTCAGGGAAAACATTCACAGCTGGGAGACAGTAATAGGGCAGGTTTGACTCCCACATCCCATCTGTACCAAGTCCTTCCTTATGGTCTTCCCTCAGTGTAGTGAAGGTTTTCAAAAAGTCCCTGTTTCCCTCAAAGTCATTGATGAGACAATCCTTGTCAATAAATGGCAGGGCCTCCAGTTCCTTATTGGTTTGATTTAGTGGAGTAACACTGAGGGAAGAGGATGCAGAGGCAGCCATGATTTAATCTGTATGTGTGCAGGGAGAGGTAATAGTTTGATAAGTCTTTAAAGATTTAAGCAGCAGGTAAACTGTGCACAGTGTAATATCCTCTTCTAGTGTAAAACTGTAAGCAAGCTGGTAAATTGCTGCAAATTTCTCGGGGATGTGGATTGCCTAAGGGGACGTTGCAGAGACAGTGATAATTCTGTAGGAAGGGTGCAGGTGGCCTGTACTTGGCAAAAGGGAACAATGCCAAGTACCTCGGGGGCGAATTTTGCAGTTTTAACCCGCGAACTGATTTCACCAATGTCAAATTGTGGCTTAGGGATGGGGCAAGTTGCTTGGGTTTGGTTTAGGTGCTCAGGTGGAGCTGAATTAAGTGAATTTACCAGTCTTTAATGGTGAATTCTACAGAGAATTGGAATTCATGGGCAAAGTGGAAGGAAATGGCAAAATACCTGGAAAATCGACTTGGAAGCTCGCGGGCCGGGTTGTGGCGACTTGGTGCCATTGAATTCTGAACTTTGAATGGTCGGATTGTCGAATTTGATGGCTGAGTGAGAGGTTTCGCAGCAGCTGTTGACAATGGCTAGTTTCTCTTTCGCATGAAAATGAGCGAAAACGACTCATTTAGTCGTTTAAATCGTTAAATTTGGCAAAAGTGTGCATTTGGCGCTTTTCCGCCGATGACGTCAGCATGACGTCATGGCGGGGCCTAGGTACGGAGGCGACGTGGCGGCTGAGGTGTTCGCCAGGGTGACAGGACACGGTGGCGGGCGGGCACAGTGGCGGGTCCGCGTGGAGGGCCACGGGACGCTGGGCGGGTACCGGCAAGGTGACGTCAGGGTGACGTGCGAATGACGTGGGAGGAGAGTGGTAATAGGGGTGGCGGTAAGCGGGTTCCCCGCACCACCTTTGGGCAAAGGCGGTAATGGGGAGGGGGGCTCCGAACAACCCCACCGCCTGCCACGCGTCCCCTGTACGGGATGGGCGAAACCACTTTCCCCGGACACTAAAGGTCGGCAGGTCGGGAGTGAAAATGACCGCCCACCTTTAGATCTGGGCGACGGAGATCTGACGACTGGCGGGCCTTCCGACTGGTCGAGCATGTTGGGGAGGGGTCCCGCCAGCGCAATAAAATATTCAATTTAATGATTGGGCGGAGGACTATAGAAAAGTGGGTTTTTCGCAGTTTTTGGGTTTTTTGAGCTTTTTCAAGGGTTTATATGGGAAAACGGGGTTTTTTGTGCGTTTTCAGCAGAGAGATGGTGAGGGTTGAGGGAGAGGATTTCTGCTCATAACCAGGGGTCAGAGCACATCCAAGACAAGGTTAACCACAGTCCCAGGTGGACTGAAGTCCCCTTAGACCATTTACTTGGCTATAATGCCAAAAGGAGAATATGTAGATAATGCTGGGATTTATACACCTTGGTGTTAGTAATATTAGGGAAAAAGGTGATATAAGGGATTTATATAGTAGGGTAAGTGTTAGTTATGGAGGAGGGGGTAAGTGGATGTGGAAACCATTGAGTTTATGTGAAACAAGCTTGGTTTCAAGAGTAGATCAAAATGAAAAGATTTTTAGACAAGAAATGTGGCTTTTAAAGATCACGAACCACCATGAAAACTTAGTTTTTTCCATGAATCTCAGGCTAGTGAGGGAATGTTAGAAATGAAATTGGAGGGGAGTGAGGGAAATTAGTCATGCTTCCAGCTGTAATCTTTTGCCTTGCTTCCCACCATCCCCAATCTTGCAATGATAGGGATAACCTTTCTGCAACCCCAGCTACCTACCCAGCTACTTGCCTAGCATTTTATTTCTTCTTGGAGGGTGCATTTGGACTTGCAAACCCTTACTTGCCTTTTCTTTTCTTTGGCTTTTTCTTTTGCCTTTTCTCTCTACTTCTACCCTTATCTCTTCCAAGGTCCTAGATTAAGCTGTTGGAATCCTTTTCTTCTCTACCTAAAATAGTTGTCTGCCAAGATTAAACAGTTTGGACAGACTTCTTTCTCTAGTCTACAACACAAAATTGAACACGTGGCATGATCCAGATTAGACTGTTGGATCATCCATCAAAATTTGAAATAAGGTCATCAACATTTGAAACACTTTGCACACCTTCTTGCTCTTTAGGAAATATGGGATCTTTGTGAACTCAAAGCAGAGCATATTTGGACTTTCTCTTGCCAATCATGAAATATGAAACCTATTGGTATAGGTATCCAACAGATCAGAAAAGTACTAGTGGAAATGAGTTCTTCCTAGGAGACTATTTAGTATCCTGGCTCAGCAAAAAACAGTCATCCATATCATTATCCATAGCCGAAGTCGAGTATATTGTTGCAGCAAACTATTGTAATCAGATACTATGGATGAAGGAATCTCTAAAAGATGTCGACATCTGTACAGATCAACCGATTACTGTCTATTGTGACAACACAAGTGCTATCAGTCTCAGCAAAAATCCAGTGATGTACTCAAGAAACAAACACATACCAATCAAGTATCATTTCCTCCATGAGCAAGTAGCTGAACAAAACATCATCCTGGAATATATCAATACGAAGGAGCAGATAGCTGATATTTTCACAAAACCTCTTCCTCGAGAAGCATTCGAACATCTGCGTCAAAGATGGGGGTTATTTCTTTATCATCACTCAAGTTCATTCAAAAAGATGTAGAAGGATAGGGGTAGCAGTTTGATAGGGAGAGTCCATATTCATTCCTTTGCCATTGATTTCAAAGGCGGAGAGCAGAAGAATATTGCCATCAATAACAAAGGGGGAGATTGTTGGACACAGATTGTCATTGATGTCAATATGGCAATATTCGAGGAGCAAAAGGAGCCAAGTGGAGCAGAATAGAGGACACAGACAACTATCACAGCAACAAAGGAACAAGCAGAGCTACAAGGAAGCAGACAGAACCATCAAAGGAGAAATGGGTGGATTTATATTATCGGAAGCTATTGAGCCACAAAAGAATTATATGCATGAAGATACAGGCGAAGGAGCATATATCATACATGTGTTTTTACACTATCGGAGGCACAAAACCTGATATATATATATATATATATATATTGTCGGGCCTGTAAAACCCATGTATGAATGATTTAACACTATCGGCGGACAGAAAGCCCATATACATAGGCTTAAAACTATCGGACGTGGAAGACTTGGCTCTAGGGAAAATACACTATCAGAGACGAATTGCAGACTTGAAACTCTATACATGGGAGTGTTGAGTTGTATTGGGTCCGGCACATCGCATCGCTATGAGGAGTCTATGTTAACATCAAGCCCTGACCCTGTGCGACTTTCGATCACTGATAGCGATTATCGCATCGACACTTTGGAAGTGGGAGCTACAATATGTCAAGCAGTCCATTGCGATTGCCGATAACAATATCGCATTGGACCTTCGCCAGGGGCAACTCCCGACTGCAATGCATATCCACGCGGACCCGCCACACATTACAAATATGACTTAATCTATGATCGCATCTATCGCATATCGCAAGCCATAAAGCCTTGCCACATTGGAAGCACCGATTGCGACAGGCTATGGACCCGACGGGCATATTAACTTTGGTTTAATACCATATCACATTCAGTTCATCGGAGCAGTGGAGGATCGGCCGTAGGCCATTGGCGGAGTCATGGGTCCAATATATAAAGGACCCTCGGGAGTCACGAATCGCCGATTTCGATCTAAGCGTGGACCCGATACATGAATATGTGTGATTGTAATATCTCCTGAAGTCTACCTTTTAGTCTGTTTGACTGTTTTTTCTCATATTCTCTGTGTAATGGAATGTCTAGCTTGCACGGGGTGTTTTAAGCCGAAAGGGTTACAATGGCTATTCCAACAGTTCAGAAGGCTGAACGTCAGTGAAAAAGGGGAGAATCATGGCAATTGTGATTGCAATCGGGACAAAACATCTCCATTTAATTGAAAGAACTCTGTGTATGCCGCAATCATTGCCAAAAGGAGCATTGTTATGGTAAACTGGGAGGATGTGTTCTCCGTGGATCGTTTGGACCAGTCTAATGAATCTACGTATCCCCAGAATGTCAGTGAACCTGCACAGCGTAGAGGAAGCCGCAACGACCGAGGAGGAAGCCTAGGAGGAGGTGTAAGTGGAAACGAATGGACAGAGGCATGGGAATGCATAAAATAGTAAAAACAAATAACTGTTGGCAGTTGTTCTTGTGGTGAAGAACCAGAGTGTGAGGTAGCAGAAGCAGAAGAGGCAAAAGAGGCAGCGGAGGCTGTAGAGGTAGTAGAAGCAGTAGAGGCAAGAGAGTAGGAGTGAGAGAAACTCAATTGAATAGAGTGTAGCAGCATACCAGTCTATACCAAGGTTGGGCTGGAGCCCAAGGGGTTGGAGCCTCAGAACTGAACTGGATTGAAGTCATTGGGGGTAGGTGGTCCTAAGTGCAGAACCAGTGCAAAACAGAGTTGGTGCTCTGGAGGTTGGAGCCTCACTAAAGTCCAAGTTGGAGCTTGGCAACTATTCACAATCATATATATACTTATATTGTATTTATTTCATTGCACTGTCTTGAGTTTTAATAAAAGCATTAATTCCAGCTGTTGATTTCTGTGTTCTGTGTATACATATAGATATCTATATATGCTTCTGACAATCACTAGAACAATTAAAATAAATAAATAAATAAGAAATACTTATTCATCCCCCCTCTCAATATTTCCAACAGCGCGCGAGGACCAGAAGTCGCCTTCGCATGGCCAAGAAACAAAGGAAGAGGAGGGCAGCATGGACCCACAAAATGCGTCAACACAATTGAAGTGCTAGCACCCAAGTGAGCGGATGGGGCCACGCAAGAAGGTCAAGGCATCAAAGTTGTCTATTGACCCGATCACCCTTACTAAGGGTGATCTACACGACATCGGCGAGACGGTGCGCGATGTCACCTCCGAGGCCCTTCAGAACTTCACGCAAGAGAACCAGATTGTGTTGGGGGCCCTCAGAGAGCATCTACAGGAGTTTCAGGTGGGCACTCCTCAGGCTGGTACCCTCTTGACCAGCCTCGCAGTAGGGACAATTGCAACAAAGCAGATGTTGTGCGCCTAGATAATAAACACCATCGTGCTGCCTAAAGGGGCACTAGTCACCACAAATGAGGCTGACGGGCCTATGATTAGCACACTTAAAGGTATCAGGATCAACATGGCTATGCTCCCACAGGAGACACTATATGTTTTGCAGGATGGGATTACTACATAACTACGGGCTAGGGAGAGCAGCGCACTGCAGATGCACCAGCGGAGGTGCACATCCACTGACTAAGAAATGACTAAGATTCAGGTGGATCTGAAACTTCAGATACCAGAGCTGTGGTTGAAGGTGCAATCATCCACCCCTATGGAAGTAAGAGAAAAACGTGCCAACGCTATTACATCAGGGCTGGAAGAGATCGACAATGCAGTAAGGGACTGCATCAGAATGTTGGAGGAGTATTTTGAGGTCCTCATAAATATGTAGGAGGACCCTAACATCCAGCGCCTACAGACAGAAGTGTGTGAGCTCCAACAGCAACACGACAGTGCCAAAGGGACCATGTAGATGGTGTCCCTAACTCAGAGGCTCGAAAAAATGCAACACGCTAAAGCGCTGAAAGAGCAAGTGGACGTTGCACAACACTAAGAAGTAATTCTGAAGGCACACGTTCAGCCTTGGATAGAAGATGCCTTCACCATTACCGCACCAATTGAAGGCAATATCACACAAATGCAGGGGATGTAGGAACAGATGCAAGGAAGCAGTTTTGACACTGCGGTCTCGAAACAGCGGGTGCAAGAGATTCAGCAGGCAGCTGCCGACCTTGAAGTGGTTTGAGCAGAGTTGGAGGGACTTCGCATGAAGATCTTTGCACCGACAGAGTGACTTAGGGGTGAGTCACAATGTTTGTGTTAGGGTCTTGTTGGGCATGGAATCCCCCCAAGGCATGTTTTTGGGCTTAAAACCCAAGTTTTGACCAAGTCCTTTGTAAAGGCTCCGCGATTTGTGGGCGTGGAGCGCGAAGTCATAATAGAGTCACAGGGTTGTCTGCCCTTGTTTTTGTAATGTAATGTCGGCTTGATAGACCTATCCATGGTCCGCAGACCATGGGATTGTATAAATAGAGTGAGGCTCTAAGTGTAGAAAACATCAATGGAAGAGATAGAGTAGAAGCATGATGAGTTTAAGAGATTGAGTCAAAGTGTAAAGTGTGTCTTTGGGTTGTAGAGTAGGAGAAGGCTCTGAAGTTGAGTGCGCAGAGGCCTAGTAGTCCACAACTGAGTGCGCGGACCCCTGCAGTTGAGTGCGCAGGGCAGGTTGAGTCTATAACCGTGGGAAGAATTAATAAAGAGAAGTTTTACCATATTTTTGTGTATCTTTTCCTATTTTATGTATTAATGGGTATAAATTTCAAGTGTACTTTTTATATGCTGCGCGAACTCATATGAATGTGCTGTATAAATAAATATAACATAAGGCATCCAATTACGCGAACATAACTAACTGGTGTAGGAAGATAAGTAAATAGTGCAGAGCACTGCTCTAGCAGCGTGGAGGCCCCACAACCCTTGGTTAGGGTTGCGCGAAGGTAAGTATATCAGGGCGCGACGGACAAGGAAGTGCGCAAAGTAACCTACACAAAAGGATTAATGGTTGGACCCACTTAAACCTCTCAGACATCACAAGGGTGTGGAAACCTGGTTCCAACACCCCCCCATAGTACTTCGGGTGAGACCTCAGTCCATGCTCCGCAGATTTTTGCTGAAAGGGAAAGTAGCACAGGGATTTGTTTGGCTATTTAACTTTGAACCTGGGTCAAGCCGCAACAAGCCAACACTAATAAATGTCCTAATGAATCTATGGGAGTTTGAAAGTAAACAGGATCAAAAGGAGAAGTAAACTAAGGATAAGAAGGAAAAATATAAAGCCTTGGTCCAAAATGAGTTGGAGTTCTGGGTGAAGTTTCTTCTTCAGATTCCTCTTCAATAGCAATCAAACTAGGTGGAAGGATTCCATCGTCATGTCCGTAATAAATTTCCGGTGTTTGATTATGCAGCAAAGGAGACGTCTCAACAGTTACAGATGTTTGAGGTTAAATCGGTCGATTGTCTTCTAGTACGAGAACAACTTCTGATTGTTCAACTTCAGGATCCAAGTGTTCTGGTAAAAGAACAACGGATTCAGGATGAATTTCTTGAACGACTTCTGGTTCAAAATTAACTTCTGTTCGAACTATGATAGGTTTGGGATCAACTTCCGGTTGAAGAGATTCAATTTCAGAAGTAATTTCTTGTTGAACAAATTTTGGTTGAGGATCGACTTCTTGTTGGAAAACTTCAGTTATCATTTCACTAAGTTCACTTTTAGTGTCCTAAGGTAATTATAAAGGTTCCACTTCAGTAGCAGATAAACTAGTAATAGTAGGAGTAACTGGAATCCTAGTACATACCTGTATAGGTGACTTTGGTAAATCAGATGAAGAACCAAAAGTTTGTGATGTACTGGACTCAGTTAAACGAGACTGCTCTTTTCGACTAGGTGTAGCTTCAAGAGGTAAAGTTGGTTTACTCACTGTCCTGTGTGAATGATAGGGTAAAGGTTGATTTTCTTCCACGATAGCTGATTGATTTTATTAAAAAAAGAGGGTAATCTAGGCAAAAGGATTACCAAGTAACTGTGAACTGCAATATATTGCCTTAGAGAAGCCAAGCACTTAACATACATGTAGGTAATCTCCTCGAATGTTGTTTTCGATGTATCACAGTACACAAGGCAGCCAAATCAGTTACCTATGGATGGATATTAACCTAATGTAGTCCTCCCAAATATACCCGGAAGTACGTGGAGGCCCAATCTGTGTTAGCGTTGTCTAATGCGAAACCGCACAGTGAGACACCGCTCGATATACCTGAAAGTACATTAACGAGCTATGATATACTTACATACGTGGAATTAGGTATCACAATCAGAATGTATCACAGACCATTAGAGACAGCTGCTATGTTTAACGATGCCAGAACACGTCTCTATCCTAGACCTCTAAATGTTATGCATTAAGTTACAATACTCCATTAGGTTAATTCAGATAAATTTTAGTTGATCTTGTTTAAAGGTTTGCCTTTCAGGTTCACCGCGTGATGTTTCTGAAACTCCTAGAGTGCAACTATGATAAGAAACATTCTTTTCATTTGATTTAAACAGTGAAAACCATAACTAAAAGGGATAGAGCAATCAGAATCTTTAAACAAAGAGAATAGAGCACATCTAATAGAAATTTTCCTATACCATTCCTACAAGAACACACAAACTTCTAAATGCATTATGCATGTTTTTATTTTCATTCGTTTAATGTTTAGATGAACATAAAGAAACTAAATGCACAAATGGTCAATCAATGCTTTTCACAAGAAATGAAGACTTTACGACAATTTCTTTTTCAAAGAAATGAAGACTTTATGACTATTCTTTTCAAAAAAGTAAAGACTAATCAATGTAAGCTAACTTTGACAATGAATTGATAATGGTAAATAAATATCTTAAGAAAAATTTAACAATCAAGATCAAAGTAGGGCTAGGAAAGGAAATGCAAACTGATTTCTGAGCCATAGAAAACATTGATGTTTCAGCAAACAACATCAAAAGAAACTTTGGAAAAATCAAGCAAAAGATGGGGTTTTTGGCTTGATAGGGATCAGTGCAGCCCTGAGTGGGAGACAGTGTGTTGCAGAGCACTATCTCTAAGCTAAGGATGATCTGCAGTGCACTATGTCAAGAACAACATTGCACTGATGATAGAGAGCACAATGAGCAGACATTTAAGCACACTTTTTTAACCAAAAAAAATTCAAAATGACTGAAAAGGGATCGATGAAGTCATGTAAAGTATACTAGGATGTAATATGATAAGGGTAAACTACCAAGAACGATGGTTGTTCCCTAGTATGGCCACCAATTTGTTATACAGAATTTATACCTACGGATAGGTACATCTTCCCTAAGTGGGTAGTTACACATATAACAATAGAATTAAAGATGTTTAACCTTTTCCTACAATAGACAAATAAGATAAAGGAACCGTCTTGTGATCCTTTGCTTCATTTGATCTCCTTTGAATTGCTCTCGTCGCTCCCGCTCAAACTAAATTCGCTCAATTGGTACTTGTCAACATAAACAGAAGACAAAAACAATCAAAGCATATGATCTATCTACTGTAAACAAATGGAATCGACAACATTTGAACATATGTTCATCATATGTATAGACAAAAGTATTCGAAAAGGAACAAACAACTTTATTGATTGATAGAAGGAGAAGTTACACCCAATGTGGTTCGATCCCGTGTCACTCATCCAGCTTAGTCCAAACCCTCATCACACCAATAACACATCAATCTAGTAGCATAACATTACTTGACAATGATTTCAAGTCTCAAACCAACATTATTTCTCTATAATATCCAAGTTCTAACCTCCAGATCACTATGATGAGTGGTCAATTTATAGGGAAATGCAAGTGGTTTTGTCATAAATAGGGCATTGAATGGTTTTCCATAATTGGATAGTTAGTTTCCATGGAGAAAGGGATGAGAGGATAGAGGGTTGGATGATCCAGAGCCTATCCAAAATCGAGCTCATAGGATGACATAAGAGTTGGGCATCATTCTAGAATGCTCTAGAATAAAGGAATATTCCTAGAATCATATGTCAATTTCGTTCATCCTCACCCAGAGCAGGCTAAAGTGGGCCTAAGTGATCTACAACGCAGGTCTGAATAGACCTACCTGCTGTGCAGAGCATTTCCCCTAACCAAGGCTGCGTTGGTGTCCCAAAGAGGCATTTCAGTAGGGTTTCAAACTAGGAAACTTTCATGGATGAAAACATTCAATATGATGGCTTGTATAGGGTATTCAGCAATTGAAACTAGGGTTTGATGAGCCCTATTTGTATTGATCTGATCGTCGGGAGTGATGTTCCCAAATAGATCTGTAGCAGGTTGGTAGGAAGGATCCAAAACAAAGCTATGACAAACTTTTCGAGGAGTGTTGTAGCTGCTACAACACGAGGAAAATTCACTTTAATGAATTCAAAGACTAAAGACCATCCACTCCATGCATTTCTATTTCTATTCAACGCTCTTTGAGTTTGCATTTTTATTTCTATTGAACGTTCTTTGATTTTGATACGTTGATAGGTATTTTAGAGTAATAAATTTATTTTTGTATTTAAATATATAATCTAAACTATAAAATATAACAAACTGATTTTACTAAAAGTATAATTAAATTATAAACTATATGTATATTTTTTTATTTTATATATAATAATTAATAAGTTATATATAGTTCCAAAGGTGGGGAGCTTATTCTTTATCTTATTATCTTCATGTGGGAGCCACAAAGAGGGTAACATTCTATTATACCAACTATTTAATCATTCTATGAAAAGATCACTATATTTTTACACTTACATATATCCATGTAAAAGTATATATACATACAATGGTTAAATTAAACTCTACATTATTCATAATAGGCATATTGATTAATTAATAACATATATACATACATACAATAGTCAAATTAAACTATACCATATTTTATTAGGTTTATTATTTTCTTCGAGTTTATTATTTTCTTTGGTTTATTAATGTAAGGTTCCATATTCCTAGGGTTTAATATTATTTCCTTCGGTTTTTATAATCCCTTGGGTTTTTAGTATTAATCCCTTGGGTTTATAATATCAATCATGGTCAACCATGGTCTGACGTTGTATTGTGACAAGCATTATCTCAATATGAAAACCAACCATGGTCAACCATGGTTCAATGTTGCATTGTGACAAAGATTGTCTCGATATGGAAATCAATCATGCTTAAGCATTGTCCAATGTCGCATTGTGACATTGATTATTTCAATATGAAAATCATCCATGGTCAGCCATGTTTATTTTAGGGTTTATAATATTTATCCTACGATTTATATACCTTGGGTTTATAATATATATCCCTTGGGTTTAATATTATTTCCTTGGGTTCGTAATCCCTTGGGGTTTTAGTATTAATCCCTTGGGTTTATTATCCTTTTAGGTTTATAATATCAAACACTTGGATTTATTAATCTAAGGATTCAACCAGGTTGAGCATGGTTCGACGTCGCATTGTGACAAAGATTGTCTCAATATGAAAATCAATCATGGTCGACCACAGTGATAGGGAGATCCCTAATGATTTGGATGCCATGGGAAACATACTCATCACCCTGTCTCTTCCAAAAGGGGTTCCACTTGAAGGCACGGTGACTGGCTGCATCTTGACGATGAAATTTGAAGATTGGGACCTTGCAGATACAGAAAAATTTCCCCATTTGGCGACTAGCGAACTGATGGAGCAAAGCACGAAAGGGATGGTTACGACACTTCAGCCAAAGGAATGGCTGCAAAAGGTGGAGGAAGCCGGGTTGCTCTGTCTCCTGTCCATTCCCCACTTTCTCTGGCCCCCTATTACAATATTGGTCATCTTACAGCTACTATTTCTAGTACACGATGGATACTTATGGATAGAAAACCCCATCCACATCATGGTACAACTCATTCATAGGATCTCACAGCTTCCCTGTGAAGGAAGAGACCCCATGGAAATCATTGATAAGAGTGGTGATGTGACGATGACAAAAACCCTGAAAAAGAAATATAAGCTGGAGAAAGGGCAGCAAGGAGATGCTATTGACAGAATTCTAGACAAAGTGGTACTCATTTCTACCCAATTTCTGGTAGGGAGAGTGATGCGGAATTGTCATGGCAATGAGGTTCCAGCGATAGTCTTCGGCCTAGCTGAGTAATATGCAGTAGGGGAACGGTTCAATTGGGCGCAGTTCCTCTGTGATGAATTCCTGACCAACTGTAGGGAGGTTTAAGAGGAGGGAAAGACCTTCTACTACGCGTGGCTATTGTTGTCCATCATGCTGGTTACCAGTGAATTACCTTAAGATAGCCAGTTTCCCTCCTTGGACCAGGATTGGCCAGAAGCTGCCAAATATGTGTCACTCTGGGCAACCAAGGATCTTGCCAAAATATCGGACATCAAGATTTTCTAGATACTCATGGACACGAGCATCCTCCAATGGATCAACCAGCAACCCCGTTTGTCCACCAAGGTATATGATAGTGTAAAGAATGTAGTCGAATTTAAGGCCGATAAGCACTTTGTCTACATCCAGGCACGCAAGGACCCCGAACAGACGTGGACCACACTTCCTTTCATTGCAATTGATGAAGCTACCTATGAAGTATTGGATATCTGGCCACCAAAATGGTGCGGACCAGATGCGGTGGGGTGCGATGAGGCCGCTATCCAAAAATAAAAGGCTGAAGCTAAGCACGCAGCACAGCAAAAGCAGAACGAACAACACACTGTGGAAGTACGGGCGACCCAAGAGGTGGTGCAAACTTTGACATGCAAGGCACCAGCAGGAGGGGCTGCAACGACAAAGGATGGAAGCAGTTCAAAAGTGGCCACAAAGCTGGCCACGGATACAGAAACGGAGGGAACAACGCCAACCACCACGGGGTCACCCTTAAAACGACCAGGGTCGATAGAACGAACAAAGCCGTGAAAGAAGGCCAAGGTGTCTAAATGGGATGGGGAACTTATTACATTGACCGAGGGCGATCTCGGTGACATAGGGGATACCGTTCGTGAAGTCACCCGGGAGGCACTTGACGAAGCCATGTCAGAGCAATAGACTGTGTTGGGGGCACTCTGTGTGCAACTGTAGGAACTCGGGATGTGGGTCTCGCAACCAGGCACCATTGCTACCTGTGGAGCTCCGGGTCTGTCAGCCACTGAGCAGTTGCTACAGGCCAAATTGGCTAATACTATCCCACTCCCGGTAGGAGAAGTGACAATAGAAAATGCGGAAGACAGAGCTGTGGTGGGCTGGCTTGAGGGACTTGGATTAAATTTGGTTGCCCTCCCTCGTGAAAGCTTGTACTAGCTCCAGGAAAGCGCAACGAGGGAGCCCTGCGCCAGGGAAGGACGTGCGGTACAGGTACTCAGTGAGTAGTGCATTAATATAGAACAGTTGAGCCTCCAACGAGATGAAGTCGTAGCACAAAATCAACAATCAGAACAAGTTGTAGGAGAAGCATGTGCTCGTGCCCCTGAGCTGGAAATTGCAGTCGAGTTACCTGTCAGCATACAAATCCACAATTTGGCTAGTGGGTTTCACGAAGCAAAGGAAGAAGCCACGAGGGTTTAGTTGGCCCTTAAATTATAGATTGCAGAGCTGAAACTACAAGTACAGCCTTCGACAACACTAGAGGTCACCAAGCAGCACAGAGGCATCATTCAATCCGAGCGGGAAACGATCACATGTGCCATGAAGGAGTGCGCCGACTTGTTGGATCAGTCGCTTATTATGCTCACTTCACTCTAGGAAGATCCAACCTTACAGTGATTGGAAATAGAGGCAAGGGAGCTCCAAAAATCCTATGATAACGTCAAAGGGACTGGGCAGATGGTTGCTATTACGCGGCACTTGGCCAAGACAAGGGAGGCCTAGGCCCTGAAGATACAAGCTGACACTACCCGACAAAAGGAAGCAGTGATTAAAGAATGTCTCCAGCCATGGCTTGATGAGGCATTTGCAGTTTCCGTCACCATTAAGCGTAAGGTGGCACACATGCAGGCAGAATATGCACCTGGCAAAGCAGCTGAAACAGATACTGATGTGTCGATGGCTCGCGTAGAACAGGTACAGAGGATGGCGGAAGAGTTTGCTGCAAGTACAAGAAAAGCATAGAAGTTGCTGACCGACCTTCGCGTGAAGATTGTCGCACCAGCTGAGTGACTCGAGATGAGTCACGATGATTGTGTTGGGGGCCTATTGGGTAGTGAAGGGCCCGCGTAATCTTTTTGGGGCTCAAATACCACAATTTTGGGGTAAAAGTATGGTAAAGAATCTATGAGATAAGTAGAGCGCGAAGTGTAATGAGTCAATTCAAAGGGTTGTCCGCCCAAAAATAATGTAAAATGAGCCAGCCTGCCCATGGTCCACAGACCATGGAAATGTATAAATAGAGCAAGGCTCTATGGTTACAAGTCAGTTTTTTAAGTAAGTTTTTTTTATCTAGAATGTAAGGGGTTTATGAAGAAGGAAGTCTGGGAGTGTGTGTGAGTCAAAGTCAAGGGTGTTGGTAGATAGATAGAGGCTCTACAGCTGTGTGCACAAAGGCCTAGTAGAGTCCGCAGCTGTGTGCGCAGACCCGTGCAGCTGAGTGCGCAGGGTGGATCTGGTTGTATTGAGGAGAAGATCACTAAAGATAAGAATTTCTAAATCACTGTGTGTTTTTTGGATTGCAGGTTTCTGTGGAGTGGTTTTTTAGAGATTGAATTCGGATCATCCACAGTGTTCATCTTTTTCTGTCGACGTTTCGAGTCTAGAGCAAGACTCATCATCAGGACTTGATATACAGAGAAGAGGAAAAAGAAAGTATAGATCTGATTCCTTTTTCTGTATTTTGACCCTGGTTCTTTCGAGATTTCGTATCTCTTTCCAAATATCCCCTCCGTACAGGGAAACAATTTTGGATTGCAGGTTTCTGTGGAGTGGTTTTTGAGAGATTGAATTCGGATCATCCACAGTGTTCATCTTTTTCTGTCGACATTTCGAGTCTAGAGCAAGACTCATCATCAGGACTTGATATACAGAGAAGAGGAAAAAGAAAGTATAGATCTGATTCCACTGTGTGTTCTCTTGAGGCTATGTTTAGTGCTTATGTTTTGAATTTATGCATTATCTATTATAATTACATGCACGGGGTTTTAAGTTTAAATGTTTGTTTAAAGACTGTAATAAAAAGCTCAGATCTGTAATAATATTATTAACAAGAAAGTACGTCTGCACGGATCTACGTGAAAGCCCGTTAGCAATACAGAGGGGCGCAAGGCCACATACGTATCGCGACCCCTCTATACCACATCTAGAGACATCCGAAGGGTGTGGAAACCTGGTTCCAGCACCCTCCCATACTACCTCGGGTGAGACCTTAGTCTACGGTCCACAGACTGTTGCTGAAAGGGCCAGTAGTGTGAGATTTGTTCGGCTAATACACTTCTAAAACCTGGGTCAAGCGCCTATAAACCAAAAAATGTCGGCTTGATAGACCTACCCATGGTCTGTGGACCATGGGATTGTATAAATAGAGTGAGGCTCTAAGTGTAGAAAACATCAATCGAAGAAATAAAGTAGAATCATGACAAGTTTAAGAGATTGAGTCAAAGTGTAAAGTGTGTCTGTTGGGCAATTTATTGGGCTTAAATTGTTGCATTTAATTATCAACCAGGGAAACTCGTAAGCTTGTGATGATGCCAGCAAAATATATGCAGGAGTAGGCAACTAACTCTATGTCTAGCTAAATTATTTAAGATTCAATACAATATGCAAGGGAAGAGGCTCCTAACTAAGGAGGTCCTGGTTGTCCTTCCCTACAATATCATAGAGAAATCATTGATCACATAAAACTAGAAACTTGAAATGAAGACAAGAGAATGAACTTAATTATTGTTCAGATTCAAAGAGAGAGAAAGACTAACTTAGTCTCTTGATTGTCCTCTCATATACTAATCCAAACTAAACTAAGATTCATTCATAAGCATAAGAAATGAAATGACTTGAAACATAAAAGCACAAAAGAATGAATTTCAATTACCATATAAATCAATGGAGAGAGAGCCTAACTTAAACTCTTGGTTATCTCCTCATATGATACTTGAAACATAAAAGAAAAAGAATGAATTTCAATTATCATGCAAATCAAATGGAGAGAGAGCCTAACTTAGACCCTTGGTTGTTCTCTCATATGCTGATAAGATTCTAATTTAAAACTCATTCATCAATCACAAACAAATCTTCAAACATCTAAGCAATTAAATGAAATAAGATCTAATATGAAATAACATGTTTCTCTCATCCTTTTAGAGTGAGCTCAATTCTCTTAAGAACAAGACAAATTATTCCATATACTACATTAAGGAAACTTATATCTACAAACTACATAATGGAAATGTATGTAAAATGGAGCTTTATTCTATTCCATCATCAGTTGGATACAATGCTCTAAGAGTCCTCCCTTTGGAATGGAGGAGGTACTCCTATTTATACAATAGGATGAGATAACAAACTCATAATGATGATCCACTAATCTCTCTTTTAGTTCCGTACATTTCTCAACCATCTAGACACATAACCCTATCCTCCATGATCTCCTCCATGAGGTCCATGATTTTCTCCATGATCGTTTCCATGAGGCTTATCTTATCAAATTCGAATTTGATCATTCAAGGCCACATAAAGATGCCCTAGAAGCTTCCTTTGTACCTACACATGTCAACAAACTCATTCTAATTGTTAGGTATAAGTATAAGCATATTATTTTCTAAAGTTTAGCCATAAATTCACTTAAAAATGTTAAGAATTAATAAACTTTGGAAAAGCATTGTTAGAACCCAATAATGAGGTAAATGTAATGATATGGAGGTGGAATGGAGGTGACATGAAGGTAAAATGTGAAAATATTGGTGAATAATGGAGTGAAAACAGGGACTATTTTGAGGCCCAATAGTGTCTTTGGGTCGTAGAGTAAGAGAAGGCTCTGCAGCTGAGTGCGCAGAGGCCTAATAGTCTGTAATTGAATGCGTGGACCCCTGCAACTAAGTGCGCAGGGCAGGTCAAGTCTATAATTGTGGGAAGAATTAATAAAGAAAAGTTTTACCATATTTCTGTGTATCTTTTCCTGTTTTATGTATTATTGGGTATATATTGCAAGTGTACTATTTATTTGTTGCGCAAACTCATGTGAATGTGCTATATAAATAAGTATAACATAAGGCATCCAATTACACGAAGATAACTAACTAGTATAGGAAGATAGGTAAATAGTGAAGAGCGTTGCTCCAACAACGTGGAGGCCCCACAACCCATGCTTAGGGTTGTGCGAAGGTAAGTATATCAGGGCGCGAGGGACAAGGAAGTGCGCGAAGTAACCTGCACGAAGGGATTAACGGTTGAACCCACTCAAACCTCTCAAGGGTGAGGAAACCTAGTTCCAACACCCCCCAATACTACTTCGGGTGAGACCTCAGTCTGCGCTTCGTAGACTGTTGCCGAAAGGGCCAGTAGTACATGGATTTGTTTGGATATTTAGCTCCGAACCTAGGTCAAGCCCCAACAAGCCAACAAATGGTTTCGTTGTTGAGACTAGATCTGCATAAAAATGTCTGATGTCATATCTGTAGGTTTTAACCCTATACAGAAATTACCTACATACAAATTCTAGAACACAAAAAATAAACAATGCGAGAGCATAACACATAAAACACATATACACAGAAATTTTCCCCTGGATCCCAAAACCAGGACTACCAACTTGATTTTTCATTATGTTCCTTTCAATGTTACAATACATATTTATGTATACCGAAGCATCCAATACCATGGGCCAAAAACCATCGTGTCTAAAACCATGGACCGAAAACCATCGCGTCCAAAACGATGTGCGAAAATCATGCACAAAACCATAGGTAGGTTTGCTAAACCTAATATAGGGTCCAAAAAACAAAATTTTCTAGGGCGCTACCCCAGACCCCATAGTGGGGGGTTACTTGCACCCCTCAAACCCCCTGTGACAACCCACTATGCAATCTGTTAGAGTCGGTCTTGTAGCCCTCCATCAGCGATCAAAGCTCTTTGCATTTGCATAAGTAGGTGTCTCATCAGTGTCAATTTTTGCATCCCATTAGGCATGCCATAACCCTGATGGAGGAGCTGGTGTTTTTGTCCCCCTCTTGGCAGTTGAATCAAGTTATTTCAGTCCTTAGTCACTTTCAAGCTTGTCTTATCTTGGCTTGAGGTCAAATTCCTAGGTCTAGGGTTTTGGTCAAGTTTGTTTACAAGGTCATGTCTTTGAAGGTCAATGAGTGCTCAACAGTCCAGAGGGATGATTTTAAAGGTGTTTCTTCGCAAATTTCAATCTTGTACAGTTAATCTTTACCTTGGATTTAAAAACTCAGTTTTTAAAGCCAAGGTCATTTTTTAAATTTTTGTAAAAAGTGATGAAATTTCAAAAAACTTCCAGAGACAGCATGTAACCCTGGCTCCCTTGCCAAGATCCCTCAGATGCTGTCCCTGCAAAAATTATCAAAGAAAAGCATCAAATCAACCAATTTCAGGATAAAAGGAAACCATGTGGGTTGTGACATGAAATTAATTCAAACAAGGCTATAAAAGCCCTAATCTCCCTCTATCAAGCCTACTCTTGCCCAATTTGGACACCTGCAAGTGCCCCAAAAGTGGCTCCAAAGATGTGCGGCCCGTCAAGCAGGGGCGCGCGACCCGTCAGGCAGATTTTCCAAAAATGCACTGTACAACCCAAAAAACGCAGATTTGACTCAGTTTGACTTTTGGGGTGAATGATGATTCTCTTTGATGTAATTATGGTACTTTTTAGACACTTTTACTCTTATGTAACATTTATAGAACATTCATTCATGAAAAGGGTAAATATTAAATGAATGAATTGGTTTCCAAGTTTATAGAGGCAAGTTGTTTTGACTGCCTAGATTTTAGTGCTCAGTTTAGAATTAGTTGAAACAGCTCCTAGAACGATGAGCTCGACCCCTAGAGGCAAGGAAAGAGGTTGGCTTGCCTATATTATGTATTTTCTTAATCATTTTCAGAGGTTGGAGGGTTGGACTCTTGAGGGAGAAGCTATCATTGTATTATTCACTGTATCTCTGCAATTTTTGGCTAAGGAAGACCAGGGTTTTGCAGTCCTCTTTGGGATTCTTGTGGACTCATGTGTTGATGGTGTGTTTCTCAATGTACTTGTAAGCTTGTTATGTGACTCATTTCCTCTCTTTTATTTCTGCACATTAAACAAATGAAGTGTTAAAGTAAGAATTCATGCCTGCCATGCTCTGCTTTTAAGTTTGTTTAATTTCAATGTTTTCTACTGTCTAAAGAGAATTCAAAGTTATTGTTTGCTCTCTTTAGCTCCTCACCTTTCATTTTTGACCATTCACCTCAACCAAAGGCATCAATACTGTCTCCTACCTCGCTGCAAAGAACCCCCTGCAGAAACTGTGTCCAATCCCCGCACCCAAAATTGCCCTCTCCTCAATTTGCCACCAAAAAACCCCAAATCAACCTTTCTGATAAGTTTACTAGCCTAAAATCAGTGTTACCATATTGGTCATCTCATCCATTGAAGATCGCACTGAGATAGACCGAAGAGAGCCTTCTCCTGCCCCGTAGGGCTAGCTACGAGGCTAAATGGTTTGATGTTGCCTTGAGGTTTACCTTTCTCTGCCTGAGGTGAAATTTCAAGCGCTAAAAAAATTGATGCAACAGAGCCCCCCCTCTAACCCCCCGGTTAACTATGTGGTCTAGTCGTAGAAAGAATATAACACAACCCAACAGTATCACTGGAATCCAACTAAGAAACGAATTGAGGATTGGTTGGATAGGAAGATTCACGAGTTCGTAGTGCAGGAGAATAGGAATACACAACTATCAAAAGAAGAGTGGTTAGACTGCTACTTATACACAGATATCCACGAAATTTTCTTCGCATCCTTCCCTACTAAGCTATACGAGTGGATCGCGAAGCTGGCAGATAGCCAAGGAAGGTGCAAGCTCAACGACCTATTATGTTGACTCCATAATTGGTGCACAGATTGGAAGCATCAAAGTATAAGATCGCACGTATTGTTGATCACTGGCTCAATCGAATTATAGGAGGATTCATCACTGAGTTTGCAGTAGATACTTCAGTCAGCTATAGTGAGGCAGAGCGACGCTTCCTCAAAGGACCGCGAGGTAAGTACGTTAAGTCTTTGAACACTAGGATCAAAATGCTATTGTGTGAAAAGCATGTTATGCGAATAGATTGATGTTTGGGGATAAGCAAAGTGGGAGAATCTACATAAACAAAGGTAGTGCAGAACTAGAAACTAGCCCCTTGATTTCACCTCTGGGAGGGGACGGGGGAGAGCTCACGAAGGTCTCACCAAGAAGTGCAATCAATTTGATAAGGCAAAGGATTTCGTGCATACCACGCACACCCACACCACTGCCAGTTTCACCGTCTTCACCTCCATCTTTGCCCATTCCACCTCCGCCACCACTGTGAGTCAATATGGCAAGCGTGATAAAGTTTCTAGTGTTCAAGGGAATAGGAAATGAAGATCCGAACCAGTTTTGGTTCATGATAAAGGCTGTATGGGAAGTGCAGGGAGACACGGATGAAAATATAAAGAAGGTAACATTGGTCGACACTCTACAGGATCGCGCACTGACTTGGTACATTAAGCATTCCGATGACAATTCGAATGCGGGGATTGCAGATATTCAAGCTACCTTAAACAAAGAATTTAGCAGACTGAAGTCAGAGGCACAGTCGATCATTGGGTTTAAGGAAATCACAATGTTACGAGGCGCGACCCTTTGGGAGCTAGATCAGATACTGAAGTGCACAATTCGTGAAGCTAACATGACGTTGATGAATGGACAACACTGCGAATGATTTGTAGCATCATTAACGTCGCATCTAAGGAACACGCTGTCACAATAGAGGCTAACAACTCGGGTGAGGCCTTGGAGGTCACGATGAGACTGCACAAGACCCTGATACAGGATCCCAACCTGGGAGTTCAACAAATTCATGCGCAGTTGAAGAACTTGTGCCTTGAGATGCAGAGTCCGAAGCAAGATAGAACAGCTTGCCTAGAAGTGTGCGACGAGGTATGGTGCATAAAGTGCAAGGGTCAGGGACACGACAAGGACCACTGCTCGGTGTTTGTGAATTACCTCGTGGGAGGAGGACCAATGCCATTGAGACCACAGGCACAAGTAGGACCGGTGCTTGCATTATGGTGCGCATTTTGTCAGATAGGAGGAAAGCATGCTACAGATAACTACCATTTATTACAGAAGTACACACATAATTCACAACCATTGTTCTGTAATTTCTTTAGATCAGTGGGGCATGATGATCGCACCTGTAGAAGTTATGAGCTGATGATGGATCAAACTCTTACCTACAGAGTTCAGGTCAAAACACGGCCCCTTGACCAGAACGCAGGGATGGTGCGAACTAGATTTTAGGGGCACGGATGAGGCCGAGGTGGAGGAGGGCCTAGAAGAGGTCACAAATAGCTGATATGTTACAATTGTGGAGGGCCAAGACATTATGCACGTGATTGTACAAATACAACGAGGCCATCATGCTTGTATTGTACATTGCTTGATCATGAGACAGAGGATTGTCCCACATTGATAGTGAGGTTGCGTGATAAAGGAGCACTCCAACCTCCCCTAACTCAGAACTTGCAAATGATGAGGTCTGAGCTGCTCAAGGAAGACCCTAATGTGAATATTGCCCTCCGAAGTGGAATTATGATAGGGGATGACAAAGGAAAGCAGCTTGAAGAAAGTACTTGGGTTCGCAAGGCTCCAACGAAGGAACCAGAGTTTGATTTGGAGCACGCTAAGGAAACCTTCATGGAAGCCAAGAAGAGATTCGTTGATGCCTCCACTTCAGGAAGTAAAGACAGACTGGAGCCGGAAATGGACCCACTGATGCTCACAACGTTCCTGGAAACATGCATGAAGTTTCTGTGTGACAGCAAGGCTGTAAAGGGGCTATAGGAACTCATAAATAGATGCGGTGGGTGCGCGCCAGGAGAACCGTGTGTAGTCCGGAAGCTTGGAAAGAAAACGACGTGAACGGGAAGGGAAATGAGATTGACCATGCAGATTAGAGAATTTGAGATGGACCAAGTGATTTTGGACCTAGGATCAGACGCGAACGTTCTGCCGAAGCAAACATGGGAGCACATGGGAAGGCTTACACTGCAATGGTCTCCTATCCAACTACGAATGGCGAACTAGCAAGAGATCCTACCTATGGGGAGATTGAAGGGAATCATAGTGGATATCGAAGGAGCAAGCGCGCTAGCCAATTTCGAAGTAATAGAGATTGTTGATGACAACAATCCCTACCTCGTGCTATTAGGAATAGATTGGGACACTGACATGAATGGGGTGATAACTCTGAAGAAGCGCAAGATGATTTTTGAGAAAACATCTTTGCGCGTAGTTGTACCTTTGGACCCTGTAGAAGGATCACACAACACGGAGCCAATGCACAACTACAGCAGCGATGACGATTTGGAATACATCTACAAGATAACCGCACGAGAACAAGACTGGGTGAATCCAACCACAGATGGATGAATCTCATAGGAGCGTGAAAGATCCTACACCCTGGATTCTGACAAAGAGATAGAACAATGCAGAACCGGTTACACGAGGTAACCACACTGAACTGTAACATGATGACAAGATTTCTACGCTGCGTATTGACGGAGGTAAGGGATATGGCTACATATGAAGGGTTATGTGAGGTGGATGACTTCTTGAACAGATTTGAAAGAAAAGTGTTGGAAACAATGTTTCGAAGCTTTTAAATGGGTACTGTGCACTACGCCCATGAGGTGGTGGGGTATGCACCAAGGAAGCTTTGTGGACTGGCGTGAATGTAGGAGAACAATGCGCATACGATTTGGGAAGCCTCAGATATGATTAACAGAAAATATTGCTAGACAAAATGGTCCACGCGCTCACCTATCCAGATGGATACAGGCACATGGTACGAAACCTGTGCGGATGCACACAATCTTCGCTTTAGAAGACATAGTCAGTAAGCATGTGCAGGCAAGGCAATGGTGCGAATGACCCCCCTAGTTAGAACCATGGAGTATGGAAAGGCCAAGTGCGCAAAAGGTTATCCATGTAGAAGCCTTTAACGAAGTATGCAAAGCACTGAACAAGATACATAATGCGCAGCAGACTGATTGGGACTTGTGCGTACCAGTTGTTCTATGGGCTTATAGGACCATGTGTAAGAAATTGACAGTGCAAGTGCCTATGAGGCTGGAGTATGAAGTGAATGTTGTAATCCCCATGGATCATAAAATGCCTAGTTCGCATATAGCAACACTGACAGATACGACAGTTCGCGGAACCTTGAAAGAAGGGGTAGTGTAGCTGAATGAAGCAGAAGACTTGGGACCTGATGGGGAAATCCAACAGGGTGAGTTTAGGCTCCAAGAACTTATGAACGATAGGGTGCGATTAAGGGAGAAAATCACTCTCGTGGAAGAAGAAGTCAAGAAGCTGGAGGACGGGATCAAGAAGGATTTTCTCGATAAAGAGACCAGTGTGATAAAGTAGGGTGCACACAATCACGTTGATAAATTTGGGGACTGTCGTGACCTCGAATTGATCAACCTGATGCCTTCGATTGGACCACATATTATTAAACAGATCGACCATGGTGGCGCGCTGCAAATGATAAGATGTGCGACACAGCCAGTAACGATACAAAGTGGGTATGTTACAAGAAAAGTGATGGATGACCAGATGAAACCTATATAGGTGGCACGACCACTTGACTAACCGTAGGAGGTACAGTCTTAGCGCTCCAGGTAGTTGAAAGGAGGCGCGCGACTATAAACTACTCTGCCCAGGGGCTGCGCAATGTTGGAGCTGCATGCAGAAGCACGTGTTGGTTGGAAAGTGACTGTTGGAGTCACTGTTCATGATGTGATGCTCAACTTGAGGCCAAATGGAGTGGGTGGCAGGAATTTAAGGTGTGCTTTATGGGCAAGATTTGGGAAACTATGCTGCCAAGGGAGCATTAATGAACCAGATTTGGGGGTAACGGTCGAATTCAAATTCAAAAGGCGCTATAAATTACAAAGGGACGCCCAGCAAACAACACTTGGTCATTTGTGAATTGAGCTATTGTGTACCCTGCATATTCTGAGTAGAGCCGTGTTTAACCTGTGAAAAGCGTTGATTGAGCCCCTAATTATGCAAGTGATAGATTTCTCGACGAACAAGATGGCAGCATCTGAGGAAGTTATGGAAATTGCAGAGACGACCGCCGAGGAGGCCACGCAGGCCCTGATTGTGGGGGATGTCCCTAAAGGCATTGGGATTGTGGCGGAAATCCATAAATCACCACGCATGCCAAGGCCAAAGAAAGACAAATAGATGATGGTTCTCGTACGTGTGTCCCCGCGAAACCCACTGCACACCAGGTTAACGATGTAGCAGAAAGGGAAAGTCGTTAACTTGGAAACGGACGAGGAGGAGGAAGACCTGAAGGACCTTATCATTGAAGAGGACAAGGACGAAGGCATGGTGGTAGAAACTAAGCCTGTGCACCCTCCAACAAAGTTGCCTGCCTATATCCCCCTGTAGAAGGGGAAGGCAAAAGTGCCCAAGGATCTTGACGAGAGCAAGAGCTCTCTCTAGACCCCACTCCTCCCGGAAGACATCATTTTTGAGGGCATGCACCTGGGACGGGTGCCTAGATTGAAATTTGAAGATTGGGATCTCACTGACCACGAGAATTTCCCTCACCTATAGACTGCATAGCTCGTGAAGCCCAAGCAGAACACTGCAGCAAGGGTTATTGAATTGGAGCTGTGAAAGTGGTTGCACATAGTGGAAAACGCAGGGTTACTAAACCTGCTCTGGGTGCCTCATTTCCACCGCGCCCCAATAACAATTTTCATCATCAAGTAGCTGCTCTGCCTAGTGCATGGTGGTTGTTTGTGGTTGGAGGAGCCCATCCCCATCAAAGACCACTTATTTCATCACATTACCTAGCTTCCCTGCAAAGGAGAGGACCCCACAGACATCTCAGAGGGGAAGAGAAGTGACTTGGTCATCGCGGAGTCCATGAAGAAGAAATACAAATTTGAAAAGAAGAAAAGGGGCTACGCCATATCCAGCATCAACAAAAAAAGCAGTTAAAGTGGCGACCAAAATACTGGAGAGTAAAGTTATGCACAAGTGTCGTGCGGATGAGGTACCCGTGCCCATGGTGGAACTTACTGAGCAGTGCCCGGAGGGGGTCCATTTTAACTAGTTCGAGTTCCTCTGTAAGGAGTTCCTGGAAAATTTCTGCGAGGCTCAGGAACAAGGCAAAACATTCCACTATGCATGGAATATATTGTCCATAGTGCTCATGGCAGGGGAATTGTTGGAGGACAGTTAGTCCCCATAATTGACAGGGATCTGTCGGAGGCCGCGAAGTATGCTTCGCTCTGGGCCATAAAGGATGCGAACCAGATTTGCGACAGTAAGATATTATGGGTGTTCATGGAAATGAACATCAGAATTGGGATTAACTACAAGCCACGATTATCACCCACTATCTACAATAGCCTGCAATGTTTTGCAGAGCTTAAAGAGGACCTCCACAGCATATACATCAGAGTGTGCAAGGACCCGGCTAAGAAATGGAGCGAGCTACCCTTCATAGCCACAGACAATGTAATTTTCGATGTACTAGAGACATGGCCGCCGGAGTGGGTCGCCCCAGACATCGCAGTAATGGAGAAGTCTGCGGCAAAGAAGAAGAAATAGGAGGCCAAGATGCACATGGCACAGTTGGTAGAAAAGAGAAGGCAAGAAACAGCAACAACAAAAGTGCAGGAGGCGCGAGACACTGCACAGACAATAGAAGAACAAAAAAAGACTGCAGCAACAGCAGTAGCATAGGAGGCAGCTGAGAAGGCACGTGCTGGACACAGATTGTCATTGATGTCAATATGGCAATATTCGAGGAGCAAAAGGAGCCAAGAGGAGTAGAACAAAGGACGCAGACAGCCATCGCAACAACAGAGGAACAAGCAGAGCTATAAGGAATCAGACAGAGCTATCGAGCCCGTAAAACCCATGTATGCATGCTTTAACACTATCGGCGAACAGAAAGCCCATATAGATAGGCCTAACACTATCGGAGGCGGAAGACTTGGCTCTAGGGAAAATACACTATCGGAGGTGGATTGCAGACTTGAAACTCTATACATGGGAGTGTTGAGTTGTATCGGGTCCGGCACATCGCATCGCTATGAGGGGTCTACGTTAACATCGAGCCCTAACCCTGTGTGACTTTCGATCACAGATAGCGAGTATCGCGTCAGCACTTCGGAAGTGGTAGCTACAATATGTCAAGTGGTCCATTGCAATCACCGATAGTGATATCGCATCGGACCTCCGCCAAGGGAAACTCCCAACTACGATGCATATCCACGCAGACCTGCCACCCATTACAAATATGACTTAATCTATGATCGCATCCATCACATATCACAAGCCATAAAGCCTTACCACATTGGAAGTACCGATTGCGATAGGCTTTGGACTCGATGGGCATATTAACTATGGTTTAATACCATTTCACATCCAGTCCATCGGAGAAATGGAGGATCGACCATCGACCATCAGCGGAGTCATGGGTCTGATATATCAAGGACCCCCAAGAGTCATGAATCGTTGATTACAATTGAAGCACGGACTCGATATAGGAATAGGTATGATTGTAATATTTCCTGAAGTCCACCTTTTAGTCTGTTTGACTGTTTTTTCTCATATTCTCTGTGTAATGGAATGTCTGGCTTGCGTAGGGTGTTTTAAGCCGAAAGGCCTACGATGGTTGTTCCGACGGTTCAGAAGGCTCAACGTCAGTGAAAAAGGGGAGAATCATGGCAATTATGATTGTAATTGGGACAAAACATCTCCGTTTAATTGAAAGAACTCTGTGTATGCTGCAATCATTGCCAAAAGGAGAAATGTTACAGTAAAGCGGGAGGATGTGTTCTCCGTGGATCGTTTGGACCAATCTATTGAATCTACGTATCCCCACAAAGTCAGTGAACCTACACAGTGTAGAGGAAGCTATAGCGACTGAGGAGGAAGCCTAAGAGGTGGTGTAAGTAGAAACGAATGGACAAAAGCATGGGAATGTATAAAACAATAAAAATAGAGAACTGTTGGTAGTTGTTGTTGTGGTGAAGAACCAGAGTGTGAGGTAGCAGAAGCAGTAGAGGTAGAAGAGGTAGCAGAAGCAGCGAAGGTTGTAGAGGCAGCAGAGGCAGGAGAGTAGGAGTGAGAGAACCTCAGCTGAATAGAGTGTAGCAACATACCAGTTTATACTAAGGTTGGGTTGGAGCCCAAGAGGTTGGAGCCTCAGAACTGAACAGGATTGAAGTCATTGGGGATAGGCGCTCCTAAGTGTAGAACCACTGCAAAACAGAGTTGGTGCTCTGGAGGTTGGAGCCTCACTGAAGTCCAAGTTGGAGCTTGGCAACTATTCACAATAAGATATATACTTGTATTTATTTCATTGCACTGTCTTGAGTTTTAATAAAAGCATTAATTCCAGCTGTTGATTTCTATGTTCTGTGTATACATATACATATCTATATATGCTTTTGGCAATCACTAGAACAATTAAGAAAAATAAATAAAATATATTGATTCACCCCCCTTCTCAGTATTTCCAACAATTGGTATCAGAGTTGGCTTCTTCATACTAGCTTAACAGTTTGAAGAAGGATCTGAAGCCATGATGAGAAATCACGAAGCATCAGGAAGACCTCCTTTGTTCAATGGCACTAACTTTGGTTTCTGGAAGAAAAGAATGACCTACTACTTAATTTCCCTTGGACCTGAAGTCTGGCATTTTGTTCAAAATGAATACCAAACGACTTCCACTCTTCCAATAGACCCAAATGAGAGGAAAGCCTACATCGCAAATGCAAAGGCCTTGAATTCCATCACTAGTGGAATCACTGATTCCGAGTTTACAAAAGTCATGCACTGCACCTCTGCCAAAGAAATGTGGGAGAATCTAGTTGGCTTGTGCTATGGAGACTCAAAAGTCAAAAAGGCAAAGCTTCAAACTCATAAAAGACAATTTGAAAGTTTGAGGATGGAAGATGAAGAAGATATTGCAGCATACCTCCTCCAAGTAGCTGAAGTGGTAAATTCCCTGAAAGGATTGGATGAAAAAATTGAAGAAAGTACCATTGTTCAAAAGGTATTAAGGTCTCTTTCAGAAAGATTTGACTCCAAAATAAATGCTATAGAAGAAGCAAAGGATCTAGATACCCTCAAAATGGATGAACTCCATGGAATTCTCATTGCCTATGAAATGAGGAAAGGTGGCCCAAGATCCAAAGATGCAGCGTTCAAGGCCTCAAATTCAAAGAAGGGGAAAGAATGGAATGACTGTAGTGATGAGTCAGATGTGGAATCTGAATTGGCTCAATTTGTACGAAATCTGAAGAGAGGATCTAAGCTTAAAGGTAAGTATCCTCTTATCTGTTTTAAATGTGGTAAAATAGGTCATTATGCAGCAAGATGTCCTCATAAACATGACAGTCATGATGAAGGAAATTCTAAGAGAATGGCACACAAAAAGAAAGGGTTCAATAAGAAAAACTTCTTCTCCAAGCAAGATGAGTCTGATGAGGATGAGTTTATGGTCATAAAAAAGAAATTAGATGAGGAAAGTGATCATGATGAAAGCCAAGAAACATTATTCATGGCACTCACAGATGATGATGACTCGGGGCTAGAAGGAAATGTAGAGGAACTGTTAATAAGCACCATGGAAGAAAATGAGAAACTACGGAACAAAATCATTTCTATCAAAGTGGAAAATGAGGAAATAAGAAGGAGAGAAGATCTCTTGGAAGCAAATCTTAAAGAAAAATAAGAGACTTGTGAAGAATGTGAGGCCAAAATAGTGTCTCTGAGAAAGGAGTTGGAGTAAATTAAAAAGGGTTGTAAAAGCTCTCAAATACTTGAGACTATTCAGAAAAATCAAAAACCTCAACATGACAAGTCTGGAATAGGTTTCAAAGGAGAATCCTCAAGCACTAAGAATAGTGTGAAAAGATATGTCGATGCACTTTCCTGCAATCCAAAAGATGAAAAAGTATGTTATCAAAAGTGCATCCCAGATCCCAAGAATGAAGAGAGAATTACTCCAAAGAAGAATGTGGAGTTGAATCATGGACACTACAACAAATACAAACCTGTACTCCACCAAGGCCCCATCAAAAATCCAAAGAATGAGGGAGGAGTAATTCCCAGGTAGGAAATCGACTCAAACCGTGGTTGCTTCAATAGGTACAAAACCATCTTTCTTGGACAATGCTTTCACTATAAAAACTTCGGTCATCAAGCCAGACATTGTATGGCTCATGGAAGTGAAAAGCACAGCTAAAGGACCGAATAATCAACTCACATGCCCCCAAAAGGCAGGGACAAATCAAAGCCTTCAATTCATTTGATCCCTTGACCAAATTTGATCTTATTTTCTCTTTCTGCTGCAATAATGGACACTGTGAACAAGACTTCCCACTCAAAGGAAGAAAGACAAGTAGCAAGAACTCCAGCATGGATAAATGCGGCCTGGCTCTATATGCTCAAAATAATGGAAACCATTGGTTTCTGGATAGTGGGTGCTCCAGACACATGACAGGAGACAAAAGAAAGTTTGTCTCATTGAGAAAAAAGGAAGGGAATGTGTCCTTTGGAAGCGGATCTAGCAGAATTGTAGGGAAAAGAATAGTGACTCTGATCAATGGAAAAGGAAAATCTCAAGATGCTCTGCTGGTTAATAGACTCAAACACAACCTCCTGAGTGTCAGCCAAATCTGTGATCAAGTACATAAGGTTTTTTTCTGCACCAAAGACTGTGAAATAAGGAACTCTGCCTCAGGGGAACTTGTGGCAAAAGGGGTGAGAACATCAGACAACATTTACATTCTGAACAAGATTCAAGAAAATAAATGCTACTTGAGTCAGACATATGAGAGTTGGTTGTGGCACAAGCAACTTGGACATACAAGCTTCGAAAATCTGATCAATATCAACAAGATCAAAGCTGTACAAGATATCCCAAGGCTGTTCAAACCAAATCAAGGAGTATGTGGTCCACGTCAACATGGAAAGCAAACCAGAACTAGCCACAAGACAAACGATCTCTCTACATCAAATCCCTTGGAGATCATCCATGCTGATGTGTGTGGGCCAACTAAAAATCAGGGACTCTAAGGAGAAAGGTACTTTGTGTTATTTGTTGATGATTATACTAGAATGATGTGGATATATTTTATAAAGTTTAAATCTGAAACTTTTGAGTGTTTTAAGAATCTAAAAGCCCTTGTAGAAAATGAAAAAGATTAAAAAATTAAGTGCCTCAGAACAGACCGAGGGGGAGAATTCACATCAAACAAATTTAGTGACTTCTATAATATTCATGGAATTAAAAGGTAATTCTCTGCTGCAAGAACACCTCAGCAAAATGGGGTAGTTGAAAGAAGAAATTGAACAGTCCAAGAAATGGCAAGAACAATGCTATTACCAGCAGAATTACAGCATAGATTCTGGAGAGAAGCAGTAGGGACAGCTATCTATACATTGAATCGAACTCAATTAAGACCAAATTGTGAAAAAAATCCTTATGAGCTATGGAAAGGAAGACCTACTTCGGTGAAGTACTTCAACATCTTTGGAAGCAAGTGCTTCATAAAAATAAATGATGGCTCACCCAGAAAGTTTGATCCTCGGGTTGATGAAGGGATATTTCTTGGATAATCTACATGGAGCAAGGCTTACAAGTGCTACAATTATTGACTGAAGAAAATAGTGGAAAGCATTGATGTAAAGGTTGATGAAGATCTTCCAGAAAAGGAAATTGAAGAACATGAAGATGAATTTCTCACTGAAGAAGAACCTAAAGAAGAAGAAATTGATGAGGAAGAAGAAGAAGAAGAAGAGGAAAGAGAACCACCTAATACCCCTTCAAAGATGAAGTATCTCCAAAGAAATCATCCAGAAGAGCATATCATTGGCGATAGAGATGAAGGTGTGCAGACCCAAAGAAGGATAATAATCACACCCAAGAGAAAAGCTTTGGCCTCCTATCTATGATAGAACCAGAAACATTTGCAGAAGCAAGTAAGGATCCTCATTGGGTAAAAGCCATGGAAGAAGAAATGTCCCAAATTGAGAAGAACAAGACATGGGAGCTGGTACCTTATCCAAAGGACAAAAACATAATAGGAACCAAATGGGTGTTCAAAAATAAAATGAATGAGGAAGGACAGATTACCAGAAACAAGGCAAGACTTGTCTGCAAAGGCTATTCACAAATTGAAGGAATTGACTTCGAAGAGACATTTGCACCAGTGGCCCGTATGGAAGCGATCAGGATGTTCTTGGCATTTGCTTGCTCAAAAGGATTCAAAATCTATCAAATGGACGTGAAATCAGCATTTCTAAATGGGGAACTCAAGGAGGAAGTCTACATGGAGCAGCCATAAGGTTTTGATCTAACAGTAGGAAAGGACTTAGTCTGTAAGTTGAAAAAAGCTTTATATGGGTTGAAACAAGCTCCTAGAGCTTGATATGCAAGATTTGATCACTACCTACAACAACAAGGCTTCAAAAAGGGAGTGGCTAGAAGTAATCTATACATAA
Organism: Pinus tabuliformis; assembly: GCA_031772625.1. Classification (NCBI taxonomy): domain Eukaryota; kingdom Viridiplantae; phylum Streptophyta; class Pinopsida; order Pinales; family Pinaceae; genus Pinus; species Pinus tabuliformis. Next base: position 1,683,623,065 of record CM062817.1, read on the forward strand.
AGATAGATGAAGGTAAGTTACTAGTTGCTCTTGTTTATGTCGATGATCTAATTTTTGCTAGTAATAATGATGAAATGAGCCGTGAATTTTCTCAAAGCATGTCAAAAGAGTTTGAGATGTCAATGATACGAGAGCTGTCCCACTTCCTTGGACTTCAAGTATCTCAAACCAGAGCAGGATTGTGTATATCTCAAACCAAATATCTAAAAGACATGCTCAAAAAATATGGAATGGAGGACTATGCACCCATGAGCACACCTATGACCACAAACTACAAACTGAGCAAAGATGATGACTGCCCTCTAGTAGATGCAACTCATTACAGGTCAATGATTAGAGCCCTTCTAAACTTAACAGCTACAAGACCAGACATAATACAGGCAGTAAGAAAGGTGGGAAGATTTCAATCTGCTCCCAAACAATCCCACTTATTAGCTGTAAAAAGAATTCTCAGATACCTTAAAGGAACTTCTAATTTTTGTCTTTGTTACCCAAAGAGCTCAACACTGACTGTCACTGCATACACCGATGCTAATTGGGCTGGAAGTATAGATCATTGGAAAATTACTAGTGGAAATGCATTCTTCCTAGGAGACTGTTTAGTATCCTGGCTCAGCAAAAAATAGTCATCCATATCATTATCCACAGCCGAAGCTGAGTATTGCTGCAGCAGACTGTTGTACTCAGATACTATGGATGAAGGAAGCTCTAAAAGATGTTGACATATGTATATATCAACCGATTACCGTCTATTGTGACAACACAACTGCTATCAGTCTCAGTAAAAATCCAGTGATGCACTCAAGAACCAAACACATACCAATCAAGTATCATTTCCTCCATGAGAAAGTAGCTGAACAAAACATTTTCCTGGAATATATCAGTACTAAGGAGCAGATAGTTGATATTTTCACAAAACCTCTTCCTCAAGAAGCATTCGAACATCTGCGTGAAGAGATGGGGGTTATTTTTTTATCATCACTCAAGTTCATTCATAAAGATGTAGCAGGACAGTGGGAGCAGTTTGACAGGGGGAGTCCATATGCATTCCTTTTCCATTGATGTCAAAGGGGGAGAGCAGAAGAATATTGCTATCAATAACAAAGGGGGAGATTGTTGGACACAAATTGTCATTGATGTCAATATGGCAATATTCGAGGAGCAAAAAGAGCCAAGAGGAGCAGAACAAAGGATGCAGACAACCATCACAGCAACAAAGGAACAGGCAGAGCTATAAGGAAGCAGACAGAGCCATCAGAGGAGCAATGGGTGCATTTATATTATGGGGAGCTATTGGGCCACAAAAGAATTATATGCGTGAAGATACAAGCGGAGGAGCATATATCATACATATGTGTTTTTACACTATCAGAGGCACAAAACCTTATATATATATATATATATATATATATATATATATATATATATATATATATATACTGTCGGGCCTGTAAAACCCATGTATGCATGCTTTAACACTATCGGTGGATAGAAAGCCCATATACATAGTCTTAACACTATCGGAGACGGATTACAGACTTGAAACTCTATACATGGGAGTGTTGAGTTGTATTGGGTCTGGCACATCGCATCGTTATGAGGGGTCTATGTTAATGTCAAGCCTTGACCCTACGCAACTTTCGATCGTTAATTGCGAGTATCGCATCGACACTTCGGAATTGGGAGCTACAATATGTCAAGCGGTCCATTGCGATCTTCGATAGTGATATTGCATCGGACCTCTGCCAGGGGAAACTCCCAACTGCAATGCATATCCATGTGGACCCGCCGCACATTACAATTATGACTTAATCTATGATCGCATCCGTCACATATCACAAGTTGTAAAGCCTTGCCACATTGGAAGCACCGACTGCGATAGGCTGTGGACCCGATGGGCATATTAACTATGGTTTAATACCATATCACATCCAGTCCATCAAAACAGTGGAGGATCGGTTGTCGGCCATCGGCGGAGTCATGGGTCTGATATATAAAGGACCCCTGGGAGTCACAAATCGCTGATTGCGATTTAAGCACGGACCCGATATAGGAATAGGTGTGATTGTAATATTTCCTGAAGTCCACCTTTTAGTCTGTTTGACTGTTTTTTCTCATATTCTCTGTGTAATGGAATGTCTAGCTTCCGTGGGGTGTTTTAAGCTAAAAGGCTTACGATGGCTGTTCCGACAGTTCAGAAGGCTGAACGTCAGTGGAAAAGGGGAGAATCATGGCAATTATGATTGCGATCGAGACAAAACATCTCTGTTTAATTGAAAGAACTCTGTGTATGCTGCAATCATTGCCAAAAGGAGCATTGTTACAGTAAACTGGGAGGATGTGTTCTCTGTGGATCGTTTGGACCAGTCTAATGAATCTACGTATCCCCATAAAGTCAGTGAACCTGCACAACACAGAGGAAGCCGCAACAACCGAGGAGGAAGCCTAAGAGGCGGTGTAAGTGGAAACAAATGGACAGAGGCATGGAAATGTATAAAATAGTAAAAACATAGAACTGTTGGCAACTGTTGTTGTGGTGAAGAACCAGAGTGTGAGGTAGCAGAGGCAGAAGAAGCGACGGAGGCTATAGAGGGAGCAGAAGGAGTAGAGGCAGGAGAGTAGGAGTGAGAGAACCTCAGTTGAATAGAGTGTAGCAGCATACCAGTCTATACCAAGGTTGGGTTGGAACCCAAGAGGTTGGAGCCTCAGAACTAAACAGGACTGAAGTCATTGGGGGTAGGTGCTCCTAAGTGCAGAACCACTGCAAAACAGAGTTGGTGCTCTGGAGGTTGGAGCCTCACTGAAGTCCAAGTTGGAGCTTGGCAACTATTCACAATCAGATATATACTTATATTGTATTTATTTCATTGCATTGTCTTGAGTTTTAATAAAAGCATTAATTCCAGCTGTTGATTTCTGTGTTCTGTGTATACATATACATATCTATATATGCTTTTGGCAATCACTAGAACAATTAAAAAAAAAAAGAAATAAGAAAAACAATGTAAAACACAAAACAAAAAAAAGCTTAAAAAATTAACAAAACATAAATTAAGATATATACTAAAAACCAAACACAAAATAAAAATATAAAACTCAAAAAAAAATCAAATATAAAAAAAATATATATCAATCATAAAAATGTAAAAAAAAAAATTAATGGTAAAAATTAAAAAACTAAAAAAAAAAAAATATTATAAACAAATAAATAGTGAAAATAAAAGATAAAAAAATAAAAATTATCTTGTAAACCATCAAAAAATTGGCAAAACAAAAAAAATATGAAAAAAAAAAAAAAAAAAACATTTTAAAAAAAACTAAAAATTAAGTAGGTAAAAATAGAAAAATTAAAAAAATTAAAAACAAACTAGATTTAAAAAAAAAAAAAAATTATCTCACATATCAAAAAAGAATTTGGAAAAAAATTAAATTTATATATATATATATATGACAAAAATAAAAAATGTTAAAAAAAAATTATCTCATAAACCCTAAAAGAATAAGGAAAAAAAAAAAAAAAAATATATATATATATATATATATATATATATAGATATATATATATATATATATATTAAATAAGTAAAAATAGAGAAATTAAGAAAAAAAACATTAGCAAAAACTAGGAAAAAAATTAAAAACAAACTAGTTTAAAAAAATAAATAGAAAATTAACGAAAAAAATTAAAAAAGTAGTAAAATTGATATTAAAAAAATCAAAAATAAAATCAAATTATAAAAAAAAAGAACCCAAAAAAATATGAATATGGCGGAAAATATGTCTTTTCAAATTAGAAAATAAATAAAAAAAATAAAAAAACATTTACAATTTATAAAAAAAAATACCTATTTTTTATTTTTTTTTAATTCAAATTATAAAAAAAAAAAAACATAAAACAAATTAAAATTAAAATTAATTTTTTTTTTTTAAATAAACTTTTTGTTTTTTTTAAAGAATTATGAAAAAAAAAATTAACACTTTTTTTTTTAAATTTATAAATACAAAATAATTAAAAAAAAATTATTTTCTTTTCAAAAAAATTTAAATTTTTAATTTCAAATTTAAAAATTTATTAAAAATTAAAAATTAAAAATTAAAAAAAAAAATTAACGCATTTTTCAAAAATCAAATTTAAAAATTTATTAAAAAAAAATTAAAATTAAAAAAAGAAAAATTAACGCATTTTTTTTTTTTAATTTTTTTTTAATAAACTTTTAAATTTGATTTTTGAAAAATGCGTTAATTTTTTTTTAATTTTTAATTTTTATTTTTTAATAAATTTGAAATTAAAAATTTAAATTTTTTTGAAAAAAAAATTATTTTTTTTTAATTATTTGTATTTATAAATTTAAAAAAAAAGTGTTAAAAAAAATTTATAATTCTTTTAAATAAAAAAAGGTTTATTAAAAAAAAATTAATTTTAATTTTAATTTCTTTTAAATAAAATTTTTAGGTTCAATAAAAATAATTATTATTAACTTTAAAAAAAATAAAAATAAAAAATATGCATTTTTGGGTTTTTTTTTTTCATATAATTTTAATTTGTTTTATGGTTTTTTTTTTTTAATTTGAATTAAAAAATATATATATATATCAAAAATAGGTATTTTTTTTTATAAATTGTAAATGTTTTTTTATTTATTTTTATTTATTTTCTCATTTGAAAAGACATATATTTTCCGCCATCTCCATATTTTTTTTGGTTTTTTTTTATAATTTTATTTTATTTTTGATTTTTTTAATATCAATTTTACTATTTTTTAATTTTTTTGGTTAATTTTCTATTTATTTTTTTAATCTAGTTTGTTTTTAATTTCTTTTATTTTTTTCCTAGTTTTTGCTAATGTTCTTTCTTAATTTCTCTATCTTTACTTACTTAATTTTATATATATATATTAATTTTTGTTTTTTTCCAAATTCTTTTAGGGTTTTTGAGATAATTTTGTTTTTAACATTTTTTTTTTGTCTTTTTATATATTTTTTTATATTTGTTTTTTAGAGACAATTATTTCATGTGGATTGAAAAATTAATTAAGGATGTATAAATATGTAGATTATCTAAAATTCAAACTATCGACTTTCTAATTTAAAAACGCAAAACAATAAAAATCCCACTAAAAAAAAAATTAAGATAGAGAACAAGAAAATATGAATAAAATGACCACTTCAAAAACTATCAAATTTAGAAAATAATTTTTTACATTTCACACACTAGAAAATTTAAAGTCAAAAAATAGGTCTTCTAAAAAAAGGGTGTGATGCAGAATACTCACTTTTTAAAATCAGCATGAAAATCACTACCATTCTAAAACTTAATGCACATGAAAAAAATTAAAGTTCCAAAAACCATGTTCTAAAAAAACATGTGTATTCTGCATCACCACTTTTGAAAATCGGGTCATTTTTTTGCTATCTCTACGAAACGGGTAACAGTATCAGTTCCCGTTTCAAAGTTTACATTGTTGAAATATTGATTCACCCCCCTCTCAGTATTTTCAACACCGCATGAGGGCCAAAAGTCGCCTTCGCATGGCCAAGAAAGAGAGGAAGAGGAGGGTGGCGTGGACCCACAAAACGCGTCAACACAACTAAAGTGCTAGCACCCAAGTGAGTGGACGGGGCTGCACAAGAAGGTCAATGCATCAAAGTTGTCTATTGACCCGATCACCCTTACTGAGGGTGATCTGCACGACATCGGCGAGACGGTGCGCGATGTCACCTCCGAGGCCCTCCAAAACTTCACGCAAGATAACCAAATTGTGTTGGGGACCCTAAGAGCGTAGCTACAGGAGTTTCAGGTGGGCCCTCCTCAGGCTGGCACCCTCTCGACTAGCCGCGCAGTAGGGACAATTGCAACAAAGCAGATGTTGCGCTCCCGGACAACAAACAGCATCGTGCTGCCTGAAGGGGCACTCGTCACCACAAATGAGGCCGACAAGCCTACAATTAGTGCACTTAAAGGTATCAGGATCAACATGGCTACGCTCCCATGGGAGACACTATATGTTTTACAGGATGGGATTACTACAAAACTGCGGGCTAGGGAGAGTCGTGCGCTGCAAGTACTAAGCGAGCAAAAGATCAACATGGAGCAGTTGAGCTTGCAGCACGACGAAGTGGTGTCGCAGAATCCCCCCAAGGCATGTTTTGGGGCTTAAAGCCCAAGTTTTGACCAAGTCCTTTGTAAAGGCTCCACGATTTGTGGGCACGGAGCGTGAAGTCATAATAGAGTCACAGGGTTGTCTGCCCTTGTTCTTGTAATGTAATGTCAGCTTGATAGACCTACCCATGGTCTACGGACCATGGGATTGTATAAATAGAGCGAGGCTCTAAGTGTAGAAAACATCAATGGAAGAAATAGAGTAGAAGAATGATGAGTTAAGAGATTGAGTTGAAGTGTAAAGTGTGTCTTTGGGTCGTAGAGTAGGAGAGGGCTCTAAAGTTGAGTGCGCAGAGGCCTAGTAGTCCGCAGCTGAGTGTGCAGACCCCTATAGCTGAGTGCGCAGGGCGGGTCAAGTCTGTAACCATGGGAAGAATTAATAAAGAGAAGTTTTACCATATTTTTGTGTATCTTTTCCTATTTTATGTATTAATGGGTATAAATTGCAAGTGTACTATTTATATGTTGTGCGAACTCATATGAATGTGCTGTATAAATAAATATAACATAAGGCATCCAATTATGCGAACATAACTAACTCGTGTAGGAAGATAAGTAAATAGTGCAGAGCACTACTCTAGCAGCGTGGAGGCCCCACAACCCCTGGTTAGGGTTGCGCGAAGGTAAGTATATCAGGGTGCGAGGGACAAGGAAGTGCGCGAAGTAACCTGCACGAAAGGATTAATGGTTAGACCCACTCAAACCTCTTAGAAATCACAAGGGTGTGGAAACCTGGTTCCAGCACCCCCTCATACTACTTCGGGTGAGACCTCAGTTCGTGCTCTATAGATTGTTGCTGAAAGGGAAAGTAGTATAGGGATTTGTGGCTATTTAACTCCGAACCTGGGTTAGGCCCCAACAAGCCAACACTAATAAATGTCTTAATGAATGTATGGGAGTTTGAAAGTAAACAGGATCAAAAGGAGCAGTTAACTGAGGATAAGAAGGATAAAGATAAAGCCCTGGTCCAAAATGAGTTGGAGTTCTGGTTGAAGTTTCTTCTTCAGATTCCTCTTCAATAGCAATCAAACCGGGTGGAAGTATTCCACCGTTAGGTCCATAATAAATTTCCGGTGTTTGAATATGCGGCAAAGGAGAAGTCTCAACAGTTACAGATGTTTGAGGTTAAACCGGTCGATCGTCTTCCAATATGAGAACAACTTCTGATTGTTCAACTTCAGGATCCAAGTGTTTTGGTAAAAGAACAACGGGTTCAGGATGAATTTCTTGAACAACTTCTAGTTCAAAAGTAACTTCTGTTTGAACTATGATAGGTTCAGGATCAACTTTCGGTTGAAGAGATTCAAGTTCAGAAGTAATTTCTTGTTGAACAAATTTGGGTTGAGGATCAACTTCTTGTTGGACAAATTCAATTACCATTTAACTAAGTTCACTTTTAGTGTCCTAAGGTAATTATAAAGGTTCCACTTCAGTAGCAGATAAACCAGTAATAGTAGGAGTAACTAGAATCCCAGTACGTACCTGTATAGGTGACTTTGGTAAATCAGATGAAGAACCAAAAGTTTGTGATGTACTGGACTCAGTTAAACGAGACTGATTTTTTTGACTAGGTGTAGCTTCAGGAGGTAAAGTCGGTTTACTCACTGTCCTATGCGAATGACAGGGTAAAGGCTGATTTTCCTCCACGATTGTTGATTGATTTTATTACAAAAAGAAATAAACAAAAAGAGGGTAATCTAGGCAAAAGAATTACCAAGTAAATATGAACTGCAATATATTGTCTCAGAGAAGCCAAGGACTTAACATACATGTAGGTAATCTCCCTGAATGTTGTTTTCGGTGTATCACAGTACACAAGGCAACTGAATCGGTTACCTATGGATGGATATCAACCTAATTTAGTCCTCCCAAATATACCCGGAAGTATGTGGAGGCCCAATCTGTGTTAGCGTTGTCTAATGCGAAACCGCACAGTGAGAGCATTCCTTTATACTTTTTGTACTATAGCACCACTCGATATACCTAAAAGTATGTTAACGAGCTACGATATAATTATGTACGTGGAATGAGGTATCACAATCAGAATGTATCACAAACCATTAGAGACAGTTGTTATGTTTAACGACGCCAAAACACGTCTCTAGCCTAGACCTCTAAATGTTATGCATTAAGTTACAATGCTCCATTAGGTTAATTCAGATAAATTTTAGTTGATCTTGTTTAAAAGTTTGCCTTTCAGATTCACTACGTGATGTTTCTGAAACTCCTAGAATGCAACTATGATAAGAAACATTCTTTTCATTTGATTTAAACAATGAAAACCATAACTAAAAGGGATAGAGCAATCAGAATCTTTAAACAAAGAGAATAGAGCACATCTAATGCAAATTTCCCTATACCATTCCTACAAGAACACACAAACTTCTAAATGCATTATGCATGTTTTTCTTTTCATTCGTTTAATGTTTAGATGAACATAAAGAAACTAAATGCACAAATGGTCAATCAATGCTTTTCACAAGAAACGAAGACTTTAGGACAATTTCTTTTTCAAAGAAATGAAGACTTTATGACTATTCTTTTCAAAAAAGTAAAGACTAATCAATGTAAGCTAACTTTGACAATGAATTGATAATGGTAAATAAATCTCTTAAGAAACACTAAACAATCAAGGTCAAAGTAGGGCTAGGGAAGGAAATGCAAACTTATTTCAGAGCCATAGAAAACATTGATCTTTCAACAAACAACATCAGAAGCAACTTTGGAAAAATCAAGCAAAAGATGGGGTTTCTGGCTTGATAGGGATGAGCGCAACCCTGAGTGGGAGACAATGTGTTGCAAAGCACTATCTCTAAGCTGAGGATGCTCTGCAGTGCACTATGTCAAGAACAACATTTCACTGATGATAGAGAGCACAATGAGAAGACATTTAAGCACACTTTTTTAACCAAAAAATCTTCAAAATGATTGAAAAGGGATCAATGAAGTCATGTAAAGTATACTAGGATGTAGTATGATAAGGGCAGACTACTAGGAACGATGGTTTTTCCCCAGTATGGTCACCAATTTGTTATATAGATTTTATAGCTACGAATAGGTACATCTTCCCTAAGTGGGTAGTTGCACATAGAACGATAGAATTAAAGATGTTTAACCTTTTCCTACAATAGACAAATAAGATAAAGGAACCTACTTGTGATCCTTTGCTTCATTTGATCTCCTTTGAATTGCTCTCGTCACTCTTGCTGAAACTAAATTCGCTCAATTGGTACTTGTCAACATAAACAAAAGACGACAACATTCAAAGCATATGATCTATCTACTGTAAGCAAATGGAATCGACAACATTTGAACATACATTCATCATATGTATAGACAAAAGTATTGGAAAAGGAACAAACAACTTTATTGATTTATAGGAGGAGAGTTACACTCAATGTGGTTCGATCCCATGTCACTCATCCAGCTTAGTCCAAACCCTCATCACACCAATAACACATCAATCGAGTAGCATAACATTACTTCACAATGGTTTCAAGTCTCAAACCAACAATATTTCTCTATAATATCCAAGTTATAGCCTCCAGATCACTATGATGAGTGGTCAATTTATAGGGAAAAGTGGTTTTTTCATAAATAGGGCATTGAATGGTTTTCCATAATTGGATATTTAGTTTCCATGGAGAAAGGGATGAGAGGATAGAGGGTTGGATGATCTAGAGCCTATCCAAAATCGAGTTCATAGGATGAGATAAGAGTTGGGCATCATTCTAGAATGCTCTAGAATAAAGGAATATTCCTAGAATCCTATGTCAATTTTGTTCATCCTCACCCAGCTGTTATAGACATTTTTGTGCCTAACAACATGGAGCATGAAATGTCAATAATCTGAGGGATCCAAAGTCCCTAAACATGTTGTTCTTACCCTTAGATGAACAAGGTCTGCAAACCACAGCACTGAGAATCAGTTCTCCACCTAAAAACACTCAAAAACAGGCTATTTCTGGATCATGTCAGCTGCTCCACTGAGCATCTGCGCTGAATGTCAACTGCTCCTCCTTGTACCTGTGCTGAAGGTCAAAACTAATGAAGGCTACCTGCGCTGGGCGAGATTGGCTAAGTGGCATAGTCATTCTGCAAGGTGTCAACTGCCCAGGAAGCTTCCAAACTGACACTTGGGTCAAGGAATTCGCCTAGTGATGAGTAAGAGGGTCTTGATCTCCAAGTGGAAGCAAGATTCTCCAAGTGGACTCAAGAACTGAAGATTAACTAAAGTGGGAGAAGACACTAGTCAGCTTTATGCCAGTCTCAAGATGACTCATCCTTTCTCCAAAACCCTATATATAGATCTCTCTCATGAGGTCTAGGGAGGCTGGAATTTTGTGCAAGTAAGGAAGTGTTGTTGGTTTGAGTATAGAGCTATTGGGTGTTTTGCTTGAAGGAGGTGAAGAGGAGATTTCTTTCAGCTGGGAGGTGTTGCTGGATTGGACCTACTGTGGTTGTAACTCTCTCAGAACTTTACTTCTATTATCAATAAAGTATTTGAGGTTCTTCTATATGCATGTGTCTTTATGATGAATAGATGCTTGTATAGTTGATTTATGCTAATCCTATAATCGATTATGGATGTATGCTTCTTGTAGTTTCCTTTTCTTGTGCTTTTACAGGATCTGTGTGTAGCTGGGCCGGTGAAAGGGCAAGGAGCTAGGAGCAAGCAGCAAGGAGTGAAGACTGGATCAACTATTAGCGCAAGATAACGGTTAGTAGATCATCCTTTTCTTCCCTCTCTCATCTCATAAAGAAGAAACTTTGAATAGCTTTGCATTCAGTTGTTGCTGAAGTACTATCACCTTCAGAGTGGGATAGAGGCATTCTGCATTAGATACTTTTCCTCCCAACAAATTGGCGACTCCGCTGGGGAGTGTATCTTGTTGGTTGTTTGTGGTTTTTTTCTATTCATTTCACAAACAAAGGGAGTACCGAATCGAACTGTGTTTGAATCCATCAAACACAAAGTAGAGGGCAGCTACTCTAGCTCAGTTTCTGGGCAAGTTTATGATTTGAAGAGCTGATCCACAAGGACTCTAATAAGCTCTTAGTGATAGCTTTTCATCCTCCTTTACATCCCTTAGTGTGTCCTTGACTGATAGCATCTGATTTGAGCAAAAACTGTGAATTTTTGAGCAATCTGTGACCCGGAAACCAAGACGGACGAAAGTCTCGTTCTTCATTGCAGGCTGTACAAAGGCTGTCTGCATTTCAGCATAGTTCCCGAAGGGGCTACCTGCGCTGAAGGTAAAACAGGCAGTGTTACACCTACGCTGGACCAGTCTTGGCTTGAGCTACTGGGGTTTCCTGCTGTGTCTTGCCTTGTTTTCACTCTTGTTTTTGTTGTTTGTTGCCAGTCATTGGGCCTATCTGAAACCATCTTCCTTTTTCATTATTCCGCCTCAGTTGTATGAAGAAACTGTATTTGTTCTTTTGTATTTCTTGTGTCATTTACAGTTTCCATAACGAAAGTGAACCAGTCTTGCATTGACCTCTTAAATCTAGACCTGTGATTAAGTGTCGTTCTGATCTTAAGAGTTAGTTTATTTGTTGTTCATAGCTGATTGAGTTTGTCGCTTTCGTTATATGGTTTGGATTTATATATTTCTAGTGTCGAAACAAGTAAATCGTAAGGTGTCTCTTTTGATTTTGGACAAACTTGTTTGCTTTCGCTTGAAATTGAATTCGAAATTATACAACAGGTTTCTTTTTGTATTTCAACAAACATTAAGGAAGAGAAAAGAAATACTTGCATTTTTTCATTTTGCATTGAGTTTGTATGTTGATTTAGGGAAAAAGTGCATTAGCGAGTGCTCTTTGATCTGTGTGAAAAGGATTTTATCTCTCTCTTCCCTCAGTAGTTAAGATTTTCATAAGTCGAAAAGATTGGAAAAGCTTGCTTCTCATCTTAGACTGCATTTAGGAATTTGTATCAATACATCTCGTGGTGAACCTTGAAAGGAAAACTTTAAAAAGATCAACTTAAAATATATTGAATGAACCTGACAATGCTTTGAAACATAACGCAAACATCTAGAGGTCTAAGCTAGAGACGTGTTCCGGCATCGTTAAACATAGTAACTGTCGATCTCGACGAAGGTGGGTGATTCCTCCTGAGAGTCGGTGGCACTAATACGGACTTGTGCTCCCACGTACCATCGCGTATCTATTGGGAGACCCCTATAGGATCAAAGCCTTTATCCATAGGAAAACGTGTCGGCCACCCTACTGATCACAATGCAGTGAACACATCATTCACGAAGATCGACCACTCGTACCGTAAAACGTATTCTGTGGTTTTGCAAAAGGTTTGGCACACCCTCTGCCTAGATCTCTAGAGCAGTTTCTTTTGGCCTTTTTCAAACTCTATAACTGAAAAAGTCCAGCCGAGCATTTGTCACTTCGGGCTCGTTAATACATCGAAGGAGACTAGAGTCATCTTTAGCTTTTTCTCGACTCTTAAAAAGTGAAAAAGCAAGTTGTGTCTAAAAGCGTCTAATAAAATTCGTTCAATTCGGAAACACAAATTTCCCATTTTAAGATTTTAGTTGATCGAGTAATCCGAAATCGTGGAAGAAAGTCAATTGAAAATCCATCGTTCGCGGAGGCTTGCGAGTCAACCGTCTTTGTCCCCGGAATCGAAAACAGTACAGGCAAAGCGAACTCGTTTAACCGGTTCAAAATCTCCTTTGAAAGTTAGAACAAGTGTTCCTACTACATCCAAGGTTCCGGTTACTCCTAACATTTCTGGAAACCCTGCCTCTATAGAATAAGTTCAACAGCCACAGAAGGACAGTAATACTGATCCTAGTCTGGGGGCAAACACTTGTGTAACTGAACCAATTCCATCTGTAACCGGTTCAGAGAGTTTTGCTCCTCAAACAACTGTCGCTGTCAAAGCAACCACTTCTTCGGCACCAGAAATATTTTACAGACCTGACGGTCTTCCTCTTCCACCAGGTTTGATTGCGATAGAGGAAATTGCAGAGGATCCGCAAGCAAGTACTCCAACTCATTTTGGAGTCGGGGTCACTCTATTTCCTTCATCAGAAGTTAATCCACCACAAGTGGAAGTTCCTGTAGAATTGCTAGGCGATCTATTGGATAGACTTAAAATGTCTGAACAACCATCATCATCTAGGACTGTGTCAAATGACACAGCGATAGCAGAAGCTCCTGCCGTCACTCCGACGATGTTTGCCGGCATACCAGCTGTCCCAACTAGTTCTCAACAGCTAGAAGGAGTCCACCAAGGGACTATTTCGACAGTGTGGTCTGTTCCAGTTTGTTCATCCGGAGTAATACCCGGCAACTCTTATGTTGAGACTCAACAGATTGATCCTCATGGAGGTCAATCTGGGCCATCAATCCCTTTTAATTCCGGATTGCTACCGTATGGGGGGCAATATGCCCTTTCATTACCCCCTCCAGGAGGGTATCCATACGTGAGTTCACAACAATGTTCAGGTTATACTGGAATTGCATCAAGTAGTTGGGTACCTATGCTACCTCAACAACCAAGGATTGTATATTCTATGCAACAGTGTGTACCTGTGACGAACATCCCAACCACACCGGCTATTGTAACCGTGTCGCAAGTTCAAGCGATACCTGTTACATGTCAACCTCAGATTTCTCAGGTTGTAATGCAACAGTCGTTTGACCATGGGTCACAACCACAATCACCAACTGGTGGGTCGACACAGGTACAAACGGGTACAATTACCCCACACCTTGGTCCAATGGTTAGCACGGCGCAACAGAACATGGCGTCACAACCATGGCTTGTACAATACCAACAACCGCAGTTCCAGCAAGTATACCAAGGTTCTGAGCAGCAGATCTTTGCGAATAATGGACCACCGTATATCCAAAACGGTCAAAACCAACCACTTTACAGTGGTCAAGTCCACCAACCGTATCAATCATACCAACATCAATTACATTATGCTGGTATGCAAAGACCCACTGCTCAAGCGATTCCATCGTACCCTGGTTACGCTTCGCCTAACCTGAATCAACAGTTACCATTCGTGGCAACTTTAGAGTTACCTGATTTACATCGGTTAACGAACGATCCGATTGCTTATGCCCCTTGGTGGCCAGCAATTCCTCATAAACTTCCATCTGACATTCCTAAATTCAATGGAAATCCAGGTGAAGACCCGTCGAATCACGTGATGACCTTTCATCTGTGGTGTTCGTCGAACACCCTTAACGATGATTCGATAAGACTTCGCCTTTTTCAGAGGACATTGACAGGTCCAGCGGCCAAATGGTATATTGAATTGCCAAGAGCCTCTTTCGACAACTTTAGTTCCCTAGCCACGACCTTCTTAACCCATTTTCAGTTACCGATAAGGTATGAAACGGGAACAGAAATATTGACCAACTTCAAACAGACAACTGCTACCCATATATCTGATCATATACATGAGTGGCGTCATCGTCGTAGGATGGTGAAAACATATGTTCCCGATCAACTATTAGCTGAATGGTTTATAAAGTCGTTACTTCCAGCTATTACGGAAGATGTGGCCAAGGGGGGAGTCGTAACAGAGGAGCAGGTTATTGCTCGTGCACAATATTTGGACTTGGTTTATACCCAGTCCGGCACGCTCTATGACAAAATACCTGACGCCCCTAGACCGGAATTTTCAATTCCTCCCCCTCCTAAATCAAATAGTGACTCTCATGCCGGTGATGGCGTGATTGGCACCGCAAACACGAAATCAATAAAGGCCTCTACAAAGAAAGCCCGTAAGAATTCGGATCAAAATGCAAAAGCAGAAATTCTTGCTTCGGAAGTAAATGCCGTATCGGAAGATAAAGGCAAAGAAACCAATCAACCAGGAAGCAAGAAGAAAAAACAAAACAAGGGGAAGAAGAAAAAACAAGGTGAATCATCGCTTAAGGAGAATTCTTCAAACCCTCCTGGGAAAGGGAAAAAAATTTATCCATGTCAGATATGTGATGATGAGGATCATTACACAAGGAATTTCCCATTCAAAGCTGAGTTAAAGAGGTTCTTTAAAAGTTCCCAAACATCAGCTGTGTTAACTGATCCGTTTCCTAACCTAGGTCAAAATATGGTTGATAGTGGAAATTCTTCCCCATCGCAAGTCCTTATGTTGTCGGTTTCGAAACAACAAAATGATGCTTTGATTTCGACAAGGAACAAAGATTATGGGAATCCTCAGGTGTCGAACGAAAAAGGTAAAGATCAACCAAGTAGTTCGACAACAACTTCGACAGAAGTTATAACGCCCACCATCCCTGAATTAACAATAAAACCGCCAAAGGGTGTAGTACATAAGTCGACATTTAATCCTCGCGCCAGAGCGGCGTAGCATTATAACATATTGGAAGATTTGGCCCAATCGCCATCCGCTATGTCGACCCTTGAAGTGCTGCAAAATTGTCCAACCCAGAGGCAGGCATTGTTATCAGCAATTGGTGTAGTAGATCCTAAGGATTCAAATCTGGTATCCTTTGATCACAAGGGATATGATCCTCAGTTACCAGCTCAATTAGCTTTCCTTATTCAAGTGAAAGCCCTCAACAAAACTGTTCACAGAACGATAGTTGATGAGGGGGCATCGACATGTATTATGTCGATGAGCTACTGGAAAACTTTAGGATCTCCAACCTTGTCTCGATCATCGACGACATTAAAAGCTTTCGACGGAAGGACTTATACCCCTTACGGTATCCTTAATAACTTGAAAGTTGAACTTGGAGGAAAAACAGTAGAAATTGATGTTGAAGTCATTGATGGAAATCTTGATTATAACATCCTACTGGGAAGACCATGGATTTATGCCATGGCAGCTGTCGTGTCGACTTACTTTAGGAAGATCGCATTCCCGTTTGAAGGAGGGATTACGATCGTCGACCAACAGAATTTCCTCCCAAATGGTTCACAAGTTACAGGAAGCATTCCCATGATCCATGAAAGTAACCATTCAATTCAAGATATCGGAGTAGGATTATTGAAAGACCCCATTTTGATGGGAACTTTCACGCTACCACCTCCTGTTTATTCAGGAAATGTACCGTTTGTAGCAACCTGCAACATGATATCTTCCACGAAGGTCAACATGGATCATGCAATGGTATTGTCCCCAAGCCCTTTGGAAATATTGTAGCAATCAATGTTTCAGGCATGGGAGGCGAGCCCAAATCAACGCTCGTCAAGCGTTTGGGTAGATAGGTCTAGAGAGTATGGAACCCCACTAGATCCTTGGTCGAAAGTACATGGGACCGACGAAGGAATCTTACAATCAATGATGATTGAGGGGACACCATGGAATGATCACCACCATCGTTCCCTTCTTCCGGAATATGAAGAAGATACTCAAAGTGACCTTTATCACCCTTCAGTATTTGAATTCCTAACGAATACTGTAAATACGGTGGATTCCGAGCGAAACCTATCCAATATCGAAGAGACTATAGCCATAAATATCTCGACCAACACAAATGTTGTAGAGAATATTTATGTCGGCAAAGGTTGTTCCCCTTCAGAACTGGAAATATATAACGCTCTTTTTCGCGAATTTAGAGATGTCTTTGCTTGGTCATATGATGAAATGCCATGCATCGACTCGAGTATAGTTGAACATGAAATTAAAATGTATCCTGATGTCAAACCAGTAAGACAACGGCTTCGGCAAGTGCACCCGAAGAAAGCTGTTGCCATTAAGGCGGAAGTTGAAAAACTCCTCCATGCTGGATTCATCTACCCAGTTCCTCTAACCGATTGGGTATCGAATATTGTCCCTGTTATGAAAAAACAAGGGACGATTAGAGTGTGTGTCGATTATAGGGATGTAAACCAAGCTTGTCCAAAGGACAACTACCCTACACCCTTCATCGACCAGATAATTGATGAATGCGCCGGATGCGAAATCTTTTCATTTATGGATGGATTTTCTGGGTATAATCAAATAAATATCCGCCCACAGGACCAGTCAAAGACTGCATTTATTTGTCCGTGGGACACATTTGCTTATCGAAAATTACCCTTTGGTTTAAAGAACGCAGGAGCGACGTTTCAAAGGGCGATGAATTATGCCTTCCATGACATCAAGAACATTGTTCAACCTTATCTCGACGATCTTCCGGCTCATTCACGAAAGCGGACCGATCATCCGCAGCATTTAAGAGCGATATTTCTACGTTGCCGACACTACAAGATAAGACTCAACCCACACAAATGTGTGTTTTGCGTCAGTTCTGGTCGTTTACTTGGCTTTGTAGTCTCTAAGGATGGGATTCGTCTCGACCCCTGTAAGGTTCAGGCAATCATTAATTTGCCTCCACCTTCAAATTTGCTTCAGATTCAGAAACTCCAAGGGAAAGCAAACTTTCTGAGGAGGTTCATTCCAAATTACGCAGAACTTGCTAAAGGTTATACTCGTCTTTTGAAAAAGGATGTACCTTTTGTCTGGGACCAGGTGGCGCAAGCTTCCTTTGATGCTCTGAAAGATTGTCTAGTAAAAGCATCATTAATGTACACCCCGGACTATCAGAGAGATTTTAACCTGTATCTGGCTGCAGCAGATACGACCATTGCGATGGTTTTAGTTCAAGAAGTCGATGGAATTGAACATCCTATCTATTATTTAAGTAAAAACTTAAACGATACAGAAAGTAAATATTCTTATGTGGAAAAACTAGCGCTTGCAGCTGTTCAAGCGATTCAAAGGTTTCGACATTATGTCCTCTTTCGGAAAACTACCGTCTTGTCAGATTGCAACCCCATGACTTATATACTGTCGCGACAGTTGCTTGGGGGCAAATATTCAAAATGGATAGCGATCCTTCAAGAGTTTGATTTGGAATTTGTAAAATCCAAATCAAAGAAAGCTCTAGTTTTCGTAGAATTATTATGTGATCTCCCATCGTCGTCCAACGATGAAACATCGGAAGAGTCAATCGTGGACGAAAGCTTGTTTCTGATATCTGTAAGCGATGAGTGGTATGGAGATATCATAGTTTATCTCCAAACCCAAAAATTTAGGTCTAATACCTCTCACTCAGAACAAAAACGTATACGATACCAAGCAAAAGACTACATGATCGTCGGTGATACACTTTACCGTCGTGGTGTCGATACAGTTCTGAGGAGGTGCCTTACCCATGAGGAGGCCGAAAAAGCCCTGAATGATTGTCATTCAGGCGCGTGTGGGGGGCATCAGTCTGGATATGCAACAACACAAAGAATCCTACGAGCAGGATACTTCTGGCCAACCATGTTCAAAGATTGCATAACAGCAGTCAAAAGTTGCCATGCTTGTCAAATCTTTGATAGAAAAACCAGACGACCACCCGCACCCTTGCAGCCTATAGTTGTTGGTGGGCCCTTCGCCAAGTGGAGCATCGATTTCATGCAATGTAACCCCACCTCGACCGGGGGGCATGGGTATATAATAGTCGCTGTCGACTATTTCACCAAATGGGCCGAGGCGATGCCTACATTGGATAACACTGGTGAAACAGCTGCCCTTTTCTTTTTCAATCATGTAGTTGCCAGGTTCGGCGTACCACAAGCTATAGTTACAGATCATGGATCGCATTTTCGCAATCACATGATGGTCGAATTAGCTGCCAAGCTAGGGCTATCTCACGACAGCTCTACCCCATATTATCCGCAAGCCAACGGACAAGTTGAAGCAATCAACAAGGTCCTGAAGCGTATGTTGCAAAGGATGATCGGGGTTCATAAAAGAAGATGGCACCTAATCCTGTACTCAGCTTTGTGGGCTTACCGAACCTCGGTAAAGAACGCAACCGGGTTCACGCCTTTTCAATTGGTGTATGGCCTGGAAGCAGTCTTGCCGATCCAGTGCGAAATTTCGTCACTTAAACTCGCGATCGACCTCCTCCCCGGAACTTCAGAGGAAGAGGCTCGTTTCTTGGAATTAATCCAGTTGGATGAAACCCGTCGTGATGCCGCTTTGGCTAACGAGGCCCATAAGAAACGAGTCAAGGCTCAGTTCGACAAAAATGTCAAACCCCGTGTCTTCTCAGAAGGTGATTTGGTCTTGCTTTATGACCAAGAATCCGATAAATTGGGAGCAGGTAAATTCAAGTCCTTATGGATGGGCCCCTATATTGTTAAAAGGGTGTTAGCAAAAGGAGCCTACGAGTTAATGGATTACGATGGAATTCCACTTGCGCAGCGCCGCAACGGGTTGTACCTCAAGCGTTACTATGCTTAAATAGTAACCTGCATGCTTTTGTTGTATTTTGTTTTCGCTAAAGTATTTGTTCTGGTCGAGTGATCCACCTTTTTCATTGATGGCAGATGTCAAACCTTATGGAGACATGTGTTGGATATGCCGACGGAGCGAGTCGTAGTTCGCGGAACCTGTCCTCCGCAGCCTGGGCCATTTTTTATCCAAGCGGCGAGTTAGTAAGTTTCAGAGGTGTATGTATTGGGCAATCAACGAACAACATCGCTGAGTATAGCGCGTTGATAGAACTACTCTCTGATGCCATCACACGTGGCATACGCCGACTAATTGTCAGGCTAGACTCACAGCTCGTCATACTACAACTCAATGGTATATATTCTGTTCGCAATCCAGCTATTTATCGCATGTTCCTAAGGGTTAAGATCTTGGAAAGGCGATTTGATTCGATTCAATATCAACATATTTCAAGAAATTTAAACACATTAATCGACTCATTAGCAAACTATGTGTTAGATAGACATTTGCAACATTTATAAAAAGGACACACCATCAAAGATTGTACATATGGATCACGTAAATCAACCAGAATAAAATCCGAAAATCAAAATATATAAGCTGTTTATATAAGTTCATACATAATGTTCTGTAACCAAGACAAAATTGGTCATGTGACCTGAAAACTCAAAAAGATGCTAGGGGGCACCCTAGCCTAATGGTGCTCATGATAGTACGTCACGGCCTGTGCAATCATGCGCAAGAGACGAGTCCATCGTCTAGGCACGCCAATGGTATGACGCTGCATCTGTAAAGGTAACTCGTCGATCTGTACATCAGGAAGGCCACGAGTAAGGCTCTCAACCTACTCCTGCACAGCGGTAAGGGTCTCCGTGTCGTCAAGATCGCGGATAACAACTCTCCTAGCAGGCTCCCCTGCTGGGGCCGCAGCTGGCGATCTCGGACGAACTGTTGGACGAACAGGACCAATATCTGCATGCACCCAAGAGTACAATTAAAAGTCTTGATAGAATAAAGCACAACAACGTTATGAACAAGAACAATAAACAGTAATGTGGTCAAAGAGTTTACCAATGGCACCCCACTGCTCGCCATCCGGTAGAACCAAATCCGGATCACCTCGGAAATCCATACCCACATATGGATACTCGGAAAACGCCATCTCCTAGCACTCGAACCACCTAAAGAAGGCCTCAGTGAAAGTAATCTGAGGTTGACCTGCATGCCTAGACATGTGGTCAACCCACCTCTGCATGCGTGGCTCGGTCGGAGAAGGCAAGTCAAGTATGATGTACTGAGGCTGCATCAGTGGGATTTTCTCCAAGGAAAAGGCAGTCAGAATAGAACCAAATCCAAAGTTCTTCAGCTTCCCGTCCTTTATCTTGGTCAATTGACTTTTCATCTGAACAAGTACTGCATCACACCAGTTGAATACTTTCGGTTGGAGACACTCCAAGGCGTGCTGCATATAGGACCTGTTGGCAACATGTAAAGTTGTGCTACCGGCCATCCTACCAATAGTAAACAGAATGGACCTGAGAGCCCGATCAGTAATCTCACGGATAACAATCTTTCCGTCTCTGCTCGGCTGAGAACCTTCCCTGCAATACTGGCGGACATAATCTCTGGTGGAATCAGTCCCCCGGGCCTTACCTGATAAGGAAACGAAGGCACCACGTCTTGACAACCCAGTCAAGAAGTACATGTCCTCTATGGTCAAGGGGATGGTCTTCCCCCTAATCTGGAATACTTGGTTAACAGGATCCCAAGCATCAAGCGTATACTGCAGTAAAGAAATCTGTGCTCTCATACTAGAGATCTGGAAGAACTTCAGCAGGCCATAGTTCCGCAGCGTGTTCACCGTGACCGGGTCATGGAGGGCAATCATGTCCTCCTCTTCATGTTCTCGTTCTCGCCATGTAAGGGACATTTTGCTCAAGTCACCCTGCAAAGCAAACAAGAGAGAGAATGAGTTCCTGTTTTGATGAAAAACTGGCGAAAAAATCATCAAAAATAACCTCAAAACTCAGTCTTTTTGAGCCCAGCGCAGGCAGGAAGTCTCCCACTTGCGCTGAGGGTCAGGCTGCCTTAAGGCAGCTTGACCTTCAGCGCAGGTTTCGAAAGGGAAACCTGCGCTGATCCTAGGGCGCCCTGGCAAAACCCCAGGGGCTCAGAAAGACTGGAAAACAGGCAAAAAACAGGAAAAGGAAACCATGAAAAGAAAGAGCTAGGGTTCAGCTCCTACCTGGTCCAGACGGCACCGAAAATCGTCCACAGAATCTCCCGGAATCAGCTGGTGAAAATCAAGGGGGAAGAGGCACCTCCAGAGCTCCAACAAACCAAATGCAAATGAAATGGTGAATGAGAGGTAAAAACACCTTTTAATGGCTTTTTACATAGTACAAAGTGAAATATTAGGGTTATAATCTCATTTTCATGCAAATATTATCCATTTCTAACATAGTTTGTTGCAGCAATTGAAAAATACAGTACTACATTTGAAAAGAGAAAAGCTAGTAATGGTAAAAAATCAAAATTTGACCACAAATCGAGCAGTTTTAGCATAAAGTTCATGCTCGTTAAAAAATAAACGCAAGTTCGAGCAGTTTTACCGTGGAATTTATGCTTGTTAAAAAATAGAAAAGCGTGAGCAAGGGTTCCACCAGAGTTCAAGCTCATTAAAAAATGAACCTATCCCGGTAAATAACCATTATGATCGTAAATTTATTAGCCATAAAAGCCTTGGTCGTGTTTACACCTGCCACCTCCATTCCATTTGGCCGATCATTCACCCCCATATGATTGTTTACCCATTTTGAGGAACAGCTGCGAAGAGTGATTTCACTTAGCCATCCTTGTGACACTGCCGTGATTGGAAAATTCCAACCTGTACCTGGAATCTGCTGCTATCCCTGTTTATCACTCGTTCCTCAAAAGACGAGTCTTCTTTGAGCTCTTTTCTCCTGACTCGTAAAATATGAAAAGTTTGCCGAGTTTTGGCCTTCCAGCTCGTTAAAGTGACCGGAAGAGCTATCCCTCCTCTAGATTTTAATCTTTTTGGACTTGAGGGATTATTGCACAAAAAGGTCGAGCGCTTGTTTTATTCGGCTCGTTAAAGTAATCGAAAACTCATCCCTTCTGTATTGTTTTATACTTTTTCGGACTTAAGGGATTAGATGACGAAAAAGGAATTTTGGAGTTAACTTTCTGTACCTTTTCAGACTCTCTAAAAATGAAAAGGACCGAGTTGTCTTTGTCGCTAGACTCGTTAAAATGATTAAATAGCGACAAACTTGTCTTTAGACGAGAACGAGTTTCCCTATCGCTAGGCTCGTTAAAACATAGCGATGGGCTTGCCCGAAGGGCAGGTTATAGAACAAGCATATGTTATCCTCCTCAAGCTTGACAAAAATAAAGACGTATTGGTCAGAAATGACTGGGGAAAAATTGGGAGAACCTCAAAGCTTTGATGGTAGCAAGTCGCTCTTGAACATGACACTTTGCCCTCCATACAACATCGGGTTGGGTTGTTTCATTCACCGGTCTCATCACCATGGTCCTCGCCAAACCATCCGTATCTGGGGTAATGCTACCGATCCATCACATTAGTGTCGTTATATGTTCAAGAGATGTGTTCAGAAAGAGTCAACCGTGTCCCATCCACTACCATACATTATCCTTCATCCACCCATGATCGCCACCCTGAATCATATCTCACAGATTGTTTTCACCTCCACTAAAGTCATTAGCTTCGTTCCGTGTCACTGATGTGGGATTCATTAAGGCCCTCCTTTGACGGATCGCTTCTTGTCGACTTCAGCTCATTATCCAAGAAGTTGATCTAGGAACACCCCCCCAGTACTTTGAAGCTTGCATGCCTCAATGGCAAGTTTCTCACTTCCGGCGACAGGTATACATCAATGACCTTCGACCAGAAAATTTTGCGTGGTGTTCGACGCCAAGTCCTTTATTCACACCACGTGAATTGTACTGTAGTACCTTGAGGGTCATTGTCATTATTGGTGATTCCTCTCGCGCTTGTTAACGGTTTACATTATTGACCTGTAATCAAGCGATGTCTTTCCATGTTCGACTTCAGCGCAATTCTCATATGGATCGACTTGTACTTAGAGTGAAGATTGAACGAGATTGAAGACCCCGGATCTAGTTTCATCCATCGGGGTTGCGATATATATTCAGGAAATATAAAGACATTTGATATGTAGATTATTGCAGCAGATGATCATCCTACTCAAAGGATGATAATTTCAGCAGAGAATTATCAGTCTATCATCAGACGGTCGTCTGTTATGTGTACCAAAATGAATTTATAAAGCTGAGCATGGGAATGCCCGCCTCAGCTAGATCATGAAAGCAGAATGAAAAATAATTTATTGTATTGTATTTTATTGCAGGGCACCTCTCAGCGATTGAATGAACTTCGGATCCTCCTAATAAATCATTTCACCCGATAAACGACCTCATACTTTAGGGGGCAATTGTTATAGACATTTTTGTGCCTAACAGCATGGAGCATGAAATGTCAATAATCTGAGGGATCCAAAGTCCCTAAACATGTTGTTCTTACCCTTAGAGGAACAAGGTCTGCAAACCACAGCACTGAGAATCAGTTCTCCACCTAAAAACACTCAAAAACAGGCTATTTCTGGATCATGTCAGCTGCTCCACTGAGCATCTGCGTTGAATGTCAACTGCTCCTCCTTGTACCTACGCTGAAGGTCAAAACTAATGAAGGCTACCTGCGCTGGGCGAGATTGGCCAAGTGGCACAGTCATTCTGCAAGGTGTCAACTGCCCAGGAAGCTTCCAAACTGACACTTGGGTCAAGGAATTCGCCTAGTGATGAGTAAGAGGGTCTTGATCTCCAAGTGGAAGCAAGATTCTCCAAGTGGACTCAAGAACTGAAGATTAACTAAATTGGGAGAGGACACTAGTCAGCTTTATGCCAGTCTCAAGATGACTCATCCTTTCTCCAAAACCCTCTATATAGATCTCTCTCATGAGGTCTAGGGAGGCTGGAATTTTGTGCAAGTAAGGAAGTGTTGTTGGTTTGAGTATAGAGCTATTGGGTGTTTTGCTTGAAGGAGGTGAAGAGGAGATTTCTTTCAGCTGGGAGGTGTTGCTGGATTGGACCTACTGTGGTTGTAACTCTCTCAGAACTTTACTTCTATTATCAATAAAGTATTTGAGGTTCTTCTATATGCATGTGTCTTTATGATGAATAGATGCTTGTATATTTGATTTATGCTAATCCTATAATCGATTATGGATGTATGCTTCTTGTAGTTTCCTTTTCTTGTGCTTTTACAGGATCTGTGTGTAGCTGGGCCGGTGAAAGGGCAAGGAGCTAGGAGCAAGCAGCAAGGAGTGAAGACTGGATCAACTATTAGCGCAAGATAATGGTTAGTAGATCATCCTTTTCTTCCCTCTCTCATCTCATAAAGAAGAAACTTTGAATAGCTTTGCATTCAGTTGTTGCTGAAGTACTATCACCTTCAGAGTGGGATATAGGCATTCTGCATTAGATACTTTTCCCCCCAACACCAGCACAGGCTAAAGTGGGCCTAAGTGATCTGCAACGCAGGTTTGAATAGGCCTACCTGTTGTGCAGAGCATTTCCCCTGACCAAGGCTGCATTGGTGTCCCAAAGAGGCATTTCAATAGGGTTTCAAACTAGGAAACTTTCATGGATGAAAACATTCAATATGATGACTTGTATAGGGTATGTAGCAATTGAAACTAGGGTTTGATGATCCCTATTTGTACTAATCTGATTGTCAGGAGTGATGTGCCCAAATAGATCTGTAATAGGTTGGTAGGGAGGATCCAAAACAAAGTTAAGACAAACTTTTGGAGGAGTGTTGTAGTTGCTACAACACGAGGAAAATTCACTTTAATGAATTCAAAGACTAAAGACCATCCACTCCATGCATTTCTATTTCTATTGAATGCTCTTTGAGTTTGCATTTTTATTTCTATTGAATGTTCTTTGATTTTGATATGTTGATAGGTATTTTAGAGTAATAAATTTATTTTTGTATTCAAATATATAATCTAAACTATAAAATATAACAAACTGATTTTACTAAAAGTATAATTAAATTATAAACTTTGGGTATATTTTTTATTTTATATATAATAATTAATAGTTATATAGAGTTCCAAAGGTGGGGAGCTTATTGATGAGCCCCAAAAATGTACAATTATTTGGGCTCATTCAACCTCCTAATTTGACTTAGTCCACCATTCTCATTTGTTTATTGCATGTTTTTTATTATTTTTATGTTAATAGAGTGAATTTGGTTAGTCATTATGCCAACAAGTCTAATGGGTGCTTTGTGTAGCCTTGTTGGTCAACTTGGAGACAAATTTGAAGGTCTTAATGAGCACTTGGCAGCCAAATTCGTGGGAGAACAAGCTAGAGGATTTGTAGGAAGGTGTCCCCCTCATTTATGGGCCCTTACCTCGAATTCTCCACCATCAGCTCGGAGTTCAAGGGCCACCGAATCAATCAGCTCAAGGGCAGCCAAGCAAGTCAAGTTGGACTGCTGTTAACTCCAAGTCTTGGGCAGCCAAGTCCCTAACTTTTAGGAGGACTGTTGGGTCCTCAAATTGTATAAATAAGAAGGCTTGGGGCCTCATTTTGGTTAGCTAGTGGTTGGTCATTTTTGTTAGCTAGTTGGTAGTCATTTTTGTAGCTAGTTAGTCATTTTGTTTTAGCCATTAGTTAGCTAGCTTGTAGTTCGATTTTTAGGCCATGGATTAGCTTTGCTTTCAGCTCATGTTCAAGCTCTCCTTATGGACAGTTTTGATGTACTTTTCATTTCTTGATTAATAAAGATGGATCCAGCTTTGCACCAGCTCTAAATCGCTCTTGGGAGGTTGTAGTTCTTGGGGTTGGGCCCATCTCAAGCGCCCAGTACCTCCCTTGTGTATCTTTATGTGTTTGCTGCGTTCTTGAAATAAAAATCTGCTCTTTAGATCTTGCTTTGTTATGGTAGTTGGTTTTGATGGGTAACGTAGCTTTTTATGCTTAGAATCGATTGGTAGGAGTTTGTTATGCATTTAGATCTTTTGGAATGCTCTTTCTCACGTGAAGTACATGGTTCTCTTTCCAAACAAAGCTGTTGTTCATTTATTTCATTGACAATTAGATTAAGTTAGCTAGGACTTGGTTTGTTTGCAAGAATTCATTGATTCGTTTAAATGAGCATTGTGCAGGGCATCTCTATCATCTTCATCACCTCCTCAAGTTCTATTTAACCTCTGTCTCACTCATTTACCCTCCAAACCTCTCATTTCCCACCTAGCTCCATCTCCTTCAACTTTCGTTGACATAGCCCTTTATCTTCCAACCTACTCCCTACACTCATTTCCCATCCTATTCCTTCACTTCTAAAGCCATCACCAGCCTTATTCCTGCCTTACACATCTCCCCCTACCATTCCATTACTCCTCCATCACTCCAAACACTCACGGTAGGTCATCCTGTAGCCATTTGTAAACATCCTGTAGAAAACAGAGTATCCTGTAGGATCCTCCACAGCCATCCTGTAGGAGGCCACTCTCTCGGTTGCTGAGCATCTGAATGCGAGGAACCTCTGTGGATGGATGCTAAGGATCCCTAGGGACCTCTCCTAGCCTCCCCAACCTGTCCCACGCTTTCCTTCCTTCTCCATCCCATCTGCACAACCAAACCCTAGTTAGCACAAGATCACAATCATTCCATTCACTTAAAGGAAAAATACAAAAACATAACTTTCATGATGCAAGTAGTTTAGATCCATGCATTTTCACTTATTAGAGGTAATGACAGCATTGGTAGAAGTTGCATTTACATTCCTTGCATTGTAGAGGTCAGACTAGTTAAATTAGGGTTTCCTAGGTTTACATGCTTTGATTTGCTTTCAGTTCATTTTTGTCAAGTAAAGTAGCTTTCCTTTGAGATTAGCTTTCGTCCATCAATTAGCAAGCTTCTTCTGAGAGCCTATAGAAGTTGGCTTGAGCCCTAGCGGACTTGTGCCAGCTGACCAAGTGACAGCTGCGACAAGAGCTAGTACTTGTGCATATAGCACCGCCGCTTCCAAGTTTGTACGAACTAACGGGTTGATAAAATTAAGAGACAGGAAGCCCCAGGAGTTGTAGCATTATTGCTACAATACTGGAGCTCACCATCTTTTTGGCGTCGTTGCCGGGGAAGCGGCAGAGTATTGGTGATTGTTGCTATTCTTCTATTTTCTACTACAACCTTCTTCTAAGTAGTTTACTTCATTTCCATTATGCAATTTCATTTATGCAAAAGTAGATTAGCCTTTCTTGCTTTCCTAGATTAGCATTTCCTGCTTTCATAGATTAGCATTTCCTGCTTTCCTAGAATAGCCTTTCAATTCCGCATTTCAATTCTGCAAGCGTAGATTAGCATTTCAATTTCGCAAGCGTAGACTAGCATTTCATTATTGCAATTTCATTTGAGCAAAATAGATTAGTCCTTTCTTACTTTCATTTCAATTTCGCAAGATAGTTAGTTGCAGTTCAATCTATTTCATGCTTTGTAGGAGTAGAGATAAGTTAGAAAAATGATTGCACAACACCCCCCACTGCTTCACACAGCCAACGTTCTTCTTCGATGGCTATGATGAAAGAACCCCTGGGTGGACATCAAGACATATCTGAAGAACCTCTAGGGGAGAAGAAGAAGAAACATTCCTCTGAAGCAAATCGCTACAAGCAGAAATGTTGAAAGCAACATCTTGTCCAAGGATGAATTTGAAAATCAGATCAAAGATTTCAAGAGAGATATGAGGCAGTTTCTTGCCATGCAACTGGATACCTTGCGGATCCAAAAGAAGCAAGAAGAAGCCAAGAGGGCTTTGATCATTTTTTGTCCTAGGTGCCTTAAAAAGCATCCTAGGAACGAATGTCCAATGCACTCCATAGAAGTGTGTTTTGTTTGTGAAGAATACCATCCTACAGATCAGTGCCCTTCCTTGCCCAGAATCAAAGCTACATATCAAAGAGCCAAGGGAGCCACTGAATCACTCTATTATATGAACCAAAGGAGGCCCCATGGACCTAGATCTTACCAGCAAGAACTACCAGGGACACCCGAGACCTGTTATGACCCTTATCAAGCCACTTTCATGCCTTCTTGGGATCCCCCTGCTCATCCTTCCTGGTCTACACCTCCTCCTTGGCCATATTCTCCTTGCTCCTTCACAGATCCATATTATGCCCAACCAGTTGCTCATTCATTTCACTCTTATGCTCAGCCACAGCCTCAGTGGAATGCACCTTATCAGGAGTGGAGGCCCTCGTACAACTCTCATCCCGCTCATTTTCCTCCACCACCTGTTCATCCACAACCATCGCCTCCTCCTCCACCAAGGCAACCCCAAATGCCTACCCAACCACAATGTCACCCATCTCCATCTCAAGTACACACCTCCACTCAACCACCAGTACCGCCATTTCCAAAGCCATACCATGGATCAGCTCAACCCCATTGCAAATTTGAGGCACAACATATCCAAACAACTCCTCTTGAGCCCAATGATCTTCACCAAAGCTCAGGAAGAGTGTTGCAAAGCAAAGATCATCTTGAAAGCATTGAAGAATCACATCCAGTAAAAGAAGGTTCAAAAGAGGAGATCAAATAACCATGGGCTGCACTTGATGAAGAGAAGAGATCAGAATCAGAGATCGAGAGAGTTCCCTCATGGTTATCATCAAATCCTCCATGTACTCAAGAGAAAGATCAGCAAAAAGAGGAAGATGAGAAGGTCATGTTAGAAGGTGACATGAAGAATGATCCAGATCAGCAAAAGAACCAAGGATATCAAAGCTATATTGAGACATGGTTCCAAACAGTCACTAAGTTGCAGCAGTACTCTCTTCCTCATCTATGTTTGATCCATTCAAAGTCAAATCATTTTGGCTCTGAGATCTGGATACCTATCAGAGCATGCATTTCGAGCCTTCACATCATTTTTTCTCTAATCTCGATGTGCACATGGCTCCATTGGAAGTATTCTTATACTTGAAAATGATTTTGTTTTTTCAAGTAGGGTAGGGTAGAAAAAAAAAAACAAAAGAGAAAAAAGAAAAAGAAAAAAAAATGAAAAAAGAAGAAAATCAAAATCTAAGGTGAAAACCTCCTTGGAGGCGCCTTAGATTGGCTCATTGATTGAAAACCTCCATGAGGCGGTCAACGGGTTGGAAAGAAAAGAAAATAAAAGAGAAAAATATCTTTGGGTGAAAACCTCCCTTGGAGGCGCCCAAGGCAGGAAATTAGGGTGAAAACCTCCATGAGGCGCCCTAGTTGTTTTTCAAAAAAAAAAGAGAGAAAAAGAAAAAGAAAAATGAAGCTAATCTCCATTTCATGTTGCAGCAATGACATTGCAGGTTAAAGGAGGACGTGTCATGATAAGAGGAGCACTCAAATCAAAGACAAAGGAGTTTTTGTGCCTTCTACAAGAAGTTTCGTATCTTCTACAGGAAGCTTACAAAAAAGCCAAATTGATCTCCAAAGAGGACCTGAAGGCTTGGAATATGTCCATGAGGCCTACACTCATCTATGTTTCCACTCCTCACCCCTTTTCCATCATTCTTTTCATGTCATTATGCTTCTTTCCTCCAAACTGTGTTTTCTACAGGATGCTCTATATTTGTACAGGAAACATCCTGTAGAACCTTTGGACGAGCCAAATTCAATCTCAAAAATGAATCTAATGGTGGGAATCTGTTGATTAGGCCTACAAGCACTTGTGTGTCCATCCCTTGCCTTCATCCATCATTTTTTCCACCTCCTTGTGCCTCTCATTGTGCTTCTACAGGATCTTCCTGTAGAAATTGTGGGAAACTAGGCATGCATTTCAAAAAGTGGTTTTGCAAGCATGGTAGCTTCCTCAAAGGTTCAAGAGTCCTCCTGCAGTCTTCCAACTCATCCTCCATCAGCTCCATACCTGCATCACAGCCAAAATTCATTTTGTCATCCCATGCAAGCACATGCAAAGTACCTTGAAGCCAAAAACACATAGAGCAGAATTTGTTTTTGCCATAACTTGAAAACCATGCATCCATTTGACAAACTGCTTTATGGGGAATTGTACAAGGTTGATGACAACATGCCTGAGCAGTTTCATGCAATTCCGATGCACGGTTTCCAAGAAATCAGCCTCCATCACCATCAGCCATTTTTGCATTTTCTCCATAACCGTGCATCCGTTTCAAAACCTGTTTCATGGGGAGATGCACGTGGGTGATAGTAGCCTACCCAAGCAGTTTCAGCCAATTCCAATGCACGGTTTCCGAGAAATTGAGCTCTGAAATATTCAGTCATTTTCCAATTTTCTCGAAATCCATGCATCCATTGATCACGAATTTGCTATGGGAGATGCATCATGATGGTAGGAATATGCCCACCAAGTTTCAGCTCAATCCGCTTTGGCGTTTGGGAGAAATGTCGAAAACAAGTTCTGGTTCGGGGAAGATGCAGCAACAGCAGCTTGAATGTGTAGACTTGAACGTGGAAACAATCGTCTGGAGCTTGGATCCGGCAAGAGGACACCTGCACATGAAAAACACAATCAAAGATTAGCAGCCCAGCCACATGCAACCAAAAAAACTAAACATGCATGCAGCAAAGCTTCACAGCAGCCAACTGACTTTCAGGTACGTGACAAAACCGATTCCTCTGTTTGCATGAATCTAATCTGAACATGGCATGAATGAATGAGATGGTTAGGGATTAAAAAATCGGTGGCCAGCTAACTAGCCACCCACATCTAGTTCAACAGCACTTGGTGGGTGAATGAGACACGTGCGCTCAGCCATGCACGTGAAGGAAAAAACGGACAGTGTTGGTTGTTTAAACTCCAGTGCAACGGGTGGATGGAATCACAGGCATGGAACACAGTTAACAACTGCAGTTCATGCACAATTGCATGGGCCAGCACGTCTTTGCCACCTCACTCCTACAGCAGTCCACGCAGACCAGCAAGAGACAATACGCAGTGGTCATTTAAATGAGGATTTATCACAGCAATCAAAACTTTGGTTTGGTGGCAGTTTACGACAACAGATTGATGGGAGTAAACTCCCCCTTATCTCCACTCATACTCACACCTGGCAGTAAAAATATGGCACGTTAATCTTCAAGAGCAACACGCACAGCAGATCAACCTCTACGCTGGCTGCTATACACAGATTTGATTGGCAGCAGTGGCATTTGGTTGCAGACGTGTCAAATCACAGGCTTTAGTTGAAGATTTGGGTGGGAGTTTGTCTCCCCTTTACGTTAGTTATACACATGCACTTGGCAGCCATAAAGAATATACACAAACAGTTGGATGAACGCTGATTTTCAAGGGAGATATACACAGCAACAGTGACCTACAGCTATTTCCAAAACATGTCTCGGGATGGCAATATCAGAGTTTGGCCAAAGATATCAGTCCTTCTAACAGCTGAAGGAAGTTTGCAGGGCCCTGAAAGTGGATCTGATCAAGAAATTGATCAATCATATGTGAGTGAAGGCTCAGACCTTGAAATTATGTGCAAAGATCGGTCAAGATATTCACCAAGTAGCTTGACTAGAAACTCTTGTGTAAAGTTGGAAGCTTCCGAGTCAAATGGAAATGAGTAAAGAGGTAGAAGGTCCAGCTGCATATCATGAGAATACCAACGAATCTAGGATAAAAATCTAATATACATCATATTTCTTTATGATGGGCAGTTTAAAATGCCTCTGTTCTTAGAAGATTCATGCATGTTTTTCCGAAGCCTAGATTGTTTGGCTGTATTTGTCTTGGTTAATATTGCAGGTATTTTTCACCAACAGGGGATTTGCATTTGTGACTTCCAAGACTGTGGAGGCTACTAAGGAAGCCCGTAAGGAACCAAACAAAGCCATTGATGGAAGGATTGTTACTGTGAACCTTGCAGTTGATGGACAGAACTGTTTCTACAGGAAGACAGAAAAAGCCACTACAGGACTGTTTCTACAGGAAGCTTGAAAAAGGACAGCAAAAGGAGAAAGCGGCCGAGATTTTAGCTAAGGAGGCAGCACCTGTGTTGGCCACCCTAAGCACATCAATCCCCTCCATGAACACTCATTTCTTTCAAGGTTCGGGCACAATTTAGTCACGGTTCAACCTTCTACAGGAAGCTACAGGACTTTCTACAGGAAGTTCTGTATTTTCACCAAAAACATCCTGTAGAAGCCTTTTGGCAGGCCAGAATCAATTATGGAGAGGGATTTGAAGCTTGAAGTCCGTTGAGGAGGCATGCAACCACTCTTTTCTTCCATCCTCCACTGGTTTCATCTCCTCTCACCACCATTTCCGCCATCAGATTGAATATACTTGCACAATCATACCCAAGCTGAGAATTCTTTAGGAAAAGGAGCAAGTAGTGGGAAGAAGCAAAGAAGCATGGTTTCATGACAGAGAAGAGGACATCACTTCAGAAGCTTGGCATGACAAGGAGGCCATCAGGGCCAACAAAGACAAGGGGAGAGATTGGTTGCTCAGAGGATGAGCAACACCTTCAGTAGGGGGGTGATGATGAGCCCCAAAAATGTACAATTATTTGGGCTCATTCAACCTCCTAATTTGACTTAGTCCACCATTCTCATTTGTTTATTGCATGTTTTTGATTATTTTTATGTTAATAGAGTGAATTTGGTTAGTCATTATGCCAACAAGTCTAATGGGTGCTTTGTGTAGCCTTGTTGGTCAACTTGGAGACAAATTTGAAGGTCTTAATGAGCACTTGGCAGCCAAATTCGTGGTAGAACAAGCTAGAGGATTTGTAGGAAGGTGTCCCCCTCATTTATGGGCCCTTACCTCGAATTCTCCACCATCAGCTCGGAGTTCAAGGGCCACCGAATCAATCAGCTCAAGGGCAGCCAAGCAAGTCAAGTTGGACTGCTGTTAACTCCAAGTCTTGGGCAGCCAAGTCCCTAACTTTTAGGAGGACTGTTGGGTCCTCAAATTGTATAAATAAGAAGGCTTGGGGCCTCATTTTGGTTAGCTAGTGGTTGGTCATTTTTGTTAGCTAGTTGGTAGTCATTTTTGTAGCTAGTTAGTCATTTTGTTTTAGCCATTAGTTAGCTAGCTTGTAGTTCGATTTTTAGGCCATGGATTAGCTTTGCTTTCAGCTCATGTTCAAGCTCTCCTTATGGACAGTTTTGATGTACTTTTCATTTCTTGATTAATAAAGATGGATCCAGCTTTGCACCAGCTCTAAATCGCCCTTGGGAGGTTGTAGTTCTTGGGGTTGGGCCCATCTCAAGCGCCCAGTACCTCCCTTGTGTATCTTTATGTGTTTGTTGCGTTCTTGAAATAAAAATCTGCTCTTTAGATCTTGCTTTGTTATGGTAGTTGGTTTTGATGGGTAACGTAGCTTTTTATGCTTAGAATCGATTGGTAGGAGTTTGTTATGCATTTAAATCTTTTGGAATGCTCTTTCTCACGTGAAGTACATGGTTCTCTTTCCAAACAAAGCTGATGTTCATTTATTTCATTGACAATTAGATTAAGTTAGCTAGGACTTGGTTTGTTTGTAAGAATTCATTGATTCGTTTGAATGAGCATTGTGCAGGGCATCTCTATCATCTTCATCACCTCCTCAAGTTCTATTTAACCTCTGTCTCACTCATTTACCCTCCAACTCTCTCATTTCCCACGTAGCTCCATCTCCTTCAACTTTCGTTGACATAGCCCTTTATCTTCCAACCTACTCCCTACACTCATTTCCCATCCTATTCCTTCACTTCTAAAGCCATCACCAGCCTTATTCCTGCCTTAAAAATCTCCCCCTACCATTCCATTACTCCTCCATCACTCCAAACACTCACGGTAGGTCATCCTGTAGCCATTTGTAAACATCCTGTAGAAAACAGAGTATCGTGTAGGATCCTCCACAGCCATCCTGTAGGAGGCTACTCTCTCGGTTGCTGAGCATCTGAATGTGAGGAACCTCTATGGATGGATGCTAAGGATCCCTAGGGACCTCTCCTAGCCTCCCCAACCTGTCCCACGCTTTCCTTCCTTCTCCATCCCATCTGCACAACCAAACCCTAGTTAGCACAAGATCACAATCATTCCATTCACTTAAAGGAAAAATACAAAAACATAACTTTCATGATGCAAGTAGTTTAGATCCACACATTTTCACTTATTAGAGGTAATGACAACATTGGTAGAAGTTGCATTTACATTCCTTGCATTGTAGAGGTCAGACTAGTTAAATTAGGGTTTCCTAGGTTTACATGCTTTGATTTGCTTTCGGTTCATTTTTGTCAAGTAAAGTAGCTTTCCTTTGAGATTAACTTTCGTCCATCAATTAGCAAGCTTTTTCTGAGAGCCTATAGAAGTTGGCTTGAGCCCTAGCGGACTTGTGCCAGCTGACCAAGTGACAGCTGCGACAAGAGCTAGTACTTGTGCATATAGCACCGCCGCTTCCAAGTTTGTACGAACTACCGGGTTGATAAAATTAAGAGACAGGAAGCCCCAGGAGTTGTAGCATTATTGCTACAATACTGGAGCTCACCACTTATTCTTTATCTTATTATCTTCATGTGGGAGCCACAAGGAGGGTAACATTCTATTATACCAACTATTTAATCATTCTATGAAAAGATCACTATATTTTTACACTTACATATATCCATGTAAAAGTATATATTCATACAATGGTTAAATTAAACTCTACATTATTCATAATACGCATATTGATTAATTAATAACATATATACATTCATACAATAGTCAAATTAAACTATTCCATATTTTATTAGGTTTGTTATTTTCTTCGAGTTTATTATTTCCTTTGGTTTATTAATGTAAGGTTCCATATTCCTAGGGTTTAATATTATTTCCTTGGGTTTTTATAATCCCTTGGATTTTTAGTATTAATCTCTTAGTTTTATAATATCAATCATGGTCAACCATGGTCCGACGTTGTATTGTGACAAGCATTGTCTCAATATGAAAACCAACCATGGTCAACCATGGTTCAATGTCGCATTGTGACAAAGATTGTCTCGATATGAAAATCAATCACGCTTAAGCATGGTCCAATGTCGCATTGTGACATTGATTATTTCAATATGAAAATCAGCCATGGTCAACCATGTTTATTTTAGGGTTTATAATATTTATCCTAGGATTTATATACCTTGGGTTTAACATTATGCCCTTGGGTTCGTAATCCCTTGGGGTTTTAGTATTAATCCCTTGGGTTTATTATTCTTTTAGGTTTATAATATCAAACACTTGGATTTATTAATCTAAGGATTCAACCAGGTTGAGCATGGTTCAACATCGTATTGTGACAAAGATTGTCTCAATATGAAAATCAATCATGGTCAACCACAGTCAATCGTGGTCATTCATGGTCAGCCATGGTTAATCATAGTCAATATGAAAATCAACCATGGTCAATATTAAAATTAACCATGGTCAATTATGGTCACCTTGTGACAAACATTGTCTCAATATGAAGATCAACCATGGTCAACCATGGTTCAACATCGCATTGTGAAGATTGTCTCAATATTTAAACCATCCATGTTTATTTTAGGGTTTATAATATTTATCTTGGGGTTTATATATCTTGGGTTTATAATATTAATCCCTTGGGTTTAATATTATTCCCTTGGATTCGTAATCCCTTGGGGTTTTAGTATTAATCCTGTGGGTTTATTATTCTCTTGGGTTTATATTATTGCCTTGGGTTTATAATCCCTTGTGGTTTTAGTATTAAATCCAAGGGATTGATATTTTAAACCCAAGGATTAATACTAAAACCCCAAGGTATTATAAACCCTAGGGACTAATATTATAAATCCAAGGCATTTAAACCCTTAGATGACTATGATTTATAATGAACCTAAAAGATTAATATTATAAACCTATGAATAGTATTATACCCTAGAAATATGCACCCTTAGATTAATATACCTAAGGGATTGTTATTATTATCCCTTGGATTTATAATATTAAATAATAATTATTATATAGAAATCATTATTATTATTTGTAATGATAATAGTAATATTTTTATTTTAATAATTTTTTTGTGCTATTATTTTAATGGTTACATATTTATTAATTATAGATACAAATGAGTTGTTGGACTATATTAACTACATTAATATGTGTAATATGGTTATGCAAATTAATAATACATATACATATAATAATAGTCAAATTAAACTATACATTATTTATAATAGGTAAATTAATTAATTAATAATATATATGGATAGAACAGTCAAATTTAACTATATGGATTAATTAATTTGTAAAAGATAATTCCGGATTTTTACGAAAAAAAATTAAGAAGAATAAACTAATTCAAAAAGTATTTAAGAAATAAAGCTATCCATTGCCACGGTAAAAGTCGAACCTAAACCGCATCAATCTTTTTCGTGAAGCACGTTTTTGACTTCTAAAATAATGTAGCTGGTGGATAGCGTACCGGCCAGGAATCTTGATTACTTCTCTCATTAAGACACGGAGTCCGGTAATA
Organism: Pinus tabuliformis; assembly: GCA_031772625.1. NCBI lineage: Eukaryota > Viridiplantae > Streptophyta > Pinopsida > Pinales > Pinaceae > Pinus > Pinus tabuliformis. Next base: position 1,683,660,006 of record CM062817.1, read on the forward strand.
TCCATCCACAACCACAGAGAAACTCTCCGGCCAAGAATCTTCATTTACTTTTCTAACTTTTATTGCATCTTGACCCTTTATTGGGTCTGGCGATGGGTTGGTGCACGTCTCTCCATGGAAGAAGGTTGCTCAATGAGCACTGTTATCCTTCAGCAATTCTTCGCTTGTCAATATGACAGTTCTGCAAAATCAAAATGAAAACCCCCTTCATATGCCTTAGCAATTGTTGTAAAGTAATATACCTCTTTTCCTGGAATTCATGTTCTACTCCTGAACTAGTAGGTTGACATTATTTATGTGGCATCTGAAAACACGCTAATTTATTATTTTTGTGTAAAGGAGTTGTTTTTAGTGAGATTTTTTGGAAGTTTTTCTGGTAGGTTTTTCTGGTTTAATTTCTCTAAAATAATTCCCCAAGAATTTATTGAAATCACAAGTTAGATAGATAACTTTGCAAAATTAAAGTGTCCTAAGTTTTTAGCGTGCTGAACCCATATATCCAGTCAAAAAAAGAGTTTAAATAACACAAATCAAGATTTCACTTCAAGTTTTGCCATCAGATTCAAGCACCAAAAAACCTAAAAAATCACAGTAACTCCTTATTTTTTATTTTCAAACATCTCTTGTGCTTTTAGAAAAATAGGCATATGATTAAAGATGACGTTGAGAGGTTAGAAAAGTAGGCATATGATTAAAGATGCCGTTGAGAGGTTAGAAAAATAGGCATATGATTAAAGATGCCGTTGAGAGGTTAGGTAGATTTTCTATTTGATTAAAAAAGAAAATTGAATTTTTCATGTTATAGTTAGTATATTCATTTTATTGTTTTTCGAGCTTATGACGAAGTTGCTAAGCAAGTCTGAGGATGATAAAGCGAAACTTCATGGATGGCATAGTTTGAATATGTTTTTCTATATAAATGTCTGCGGGCACAACATAGACTGGGCGTAGATTGAGTGGAGATTAAAGTTTTGGTGCAAGTCAGGTGATTTTTTTCTCTGAACTGCATTTTGAAATGGGTTTACTTCAGAATCTGCAAGTTTTTGTTATAAAATTGGTTTGCTGGTTGGGATGGTTATCATCTTTTGCTTTAGCACAATTGGACATAAGTGAAGGTATGAGTGGATTTGTTAGTATTTCTGTTCAAGAAATTACATGCCTTGGTAATTTAGCTGTTTTCGTTACAAGTCTCATAAGAGGAAGGCTGGATCTAGAGATAGGTGCCAGGGATGCCCTGGACATTCTAGTAAGTGCCAAACTCAAGACCATAAATGGGATTGAAGATGGCAATGGACTGATTACAGAACAAACTGCTTCTGCAGAGAAAGTTCCTCTCCAGAAGATGTTCGAGTCATTCGGACGACGTCTGGATGGACTTGGCATCCAGAAGATGGTCGATTTATTCAAACGGCTTCGACATGGACTTGGCATCCAGAAGATGGTCGAGTTATTCAGACGTCTTCGAAATCGACTGGTCATCCAGAAGATGGTCGAGTTGTTCAGACGGCTTCGACATCGAGTGGGTATCCACATACCTTGTTTTAGAGAAGAAGATATTGAGACCGCCTCTGCAGGTCGTCGACCTAGCGCTTCTAATGAAAATGAAAGTGTACAGAACGCTTCTGTTGTCATGCTCTCTAACGGCAAACCCAATATGTCCATCAAAGAGTTCATGAAAATCAATGCCCCTATTGCGGACTCCATTTTACTGCGATTCGTTCCATTACAAGATGCAATAAATGATGGTGATGTAGTCACTCCAGAAGTCACTTTAGAGATGTGTGGATGCAATTATTGCAACTGCATTGTATTCTGGACAATTGAAGAGATAACTAACATGCTTAGTCTTCGGATGCCTGGGACATTGAAACGACTCTCCAATTCCCTTTGCCTGCTGCCATGTCTTACCTGCCTCACAAATGGCTGCCATGGCTGCAACTGGGGCAGCCTGTTGCCGTTGGTGCAGGACGATGAAGGGTACAGAGTGAGAGTGAATGAATCAAAGGTGGTATCTGAAATTCTTGACGATATCAATGCCGGGTCTATCAACGGAAAAGTGCACATTTGCATCTGCATTCCACTGAATGATGCCCGACGTGATAAGTGGACAGAGCTACTGGTAAGATGTTTGAGGTCTAAAGATGTCGAAAGCAGAGGAGTCCGAGTCATGGCTTCCGAAGCTTTGGAAGACTACTTGGCTGGACGCCCAACCTGGAGCAAAAGTGTAGAAGACAACATGGTAGAATACAACATGGTGTCGTTCATAACTCCAAGGTTGACTGAAGTATTAATAAACATTTTACTGACTTTTATGTTCGGAGTCGATGGCTTCTCTAGCTCTCTAGTGGCGAGAAGGACAGTCAGAGACTATTTGGTGGACAGTAAAGGAAGTGGATTCGCTGCGAATGCATTTCTAACCAAAGCTGTGGTCAAGTCTGATTTCCAAGTGGTCTGTTGTGTGAACTTGATTTGCTCTATTGCTGGAGTATTTGTATCTGTCACTGCCATTACCCGCTCACAGCATGTACCCGTAGCGACAACAGTAGCCGCTGGTATTGCTTGGGGAATGGATTCTATCATTATTTTAACTCGGCTTACTTCTATCGCTTTTCGTTTACTCTATATCCTTTTCTTTATTTGGATATTCATTCCAATTCTCGAGGATTCTGTATATTTTGCTGTTGTATCAGCCCTGCTTGTTTTGGTCATTATGTGGCCATCCTCTAACCGGAAGGATAAAATGGTTCTGTCGGTGATATTTTTAATTTCGATGGCCGTGAGTTTGACGTTCCAGGTGGCGCTACCCTCGGTTAAGGTGACGAATGGTATCTTCCTTCTAACAGCCTTGTGTGGTATCGCCCTTGCGTGGCTATGTTTCAACTCGATGGAAAGAGTATTTATTTTGGTGATAATTTGTGAGTCAGTGTACCTCCAGGTCCGCTTGCTTCACGTATACGGAGATGTGAAGAATGACAGGTGGGAAGGTTGGAGATGGCCATATGGTGCTCTTCAAATACTGGTGTGGGTGAAATGGACCGGTGGCAGTTATATTCTAAGTAAGAAGAATTCGCTAGAATTCTTTGGGAAAAGTCCGCACGACTTGGGACTTTTACTGTACTCTTTTGCATTCTTTCTCAATGCTGTCTTAGCCGGAGTTGGGAGCAAGTGGAAAAAGCCATGGATATATTCAATTTGGGAGTAAGAGAACACCATCATAGAAATGCTACAACGGAAGGCGTCTCAACGAGGGCCTCTTCTCCGCCTTGGTGAATTTGAAGAGTAATGCTTGTACATATTGTATACAGTTCAACAGATGCCCATGATTTTGTCATGTATTATCATATTTAAGTGTTTGCTCGGATGATCATGGTTTCGTTATATATTATTATTGTAAAGTAATATTTAATTCTTAGCAGACATTTCCAGGTTAATCGTTAATTTTAAACAGAGATTCATTTAACCATTAACCTTCGCATGGTAATTTTATGTTGTGATATTTAATTTATTTTACTTTAGAAGTGTAACACATGTTCAGTTTTTTAATAATTTTTATAGAATTTTTAAAATAATATTTTATTTTTAATAAAAAAATAAATTATATAAAAATTTTAATTTTAATTTATTTTTATCCAATTAATTTTATTTACAATTTTTTAATAGTAACAAAACTATAAAAATATTTATTTATTCATTTATATTTAATTTTTATAAACAAACAACATCAAAATTATATAATAATTAAATAATTAAAAATTATAATAAAAAAATAATTTAAAAAGTAAGTTCCAAACAACTAGTGTATACTTTATTTAGACAATTTCTGAATTAAAAACAATATAAAATATTATGATATCCAAACTAAAAACATAGTCTCATTTAATTGAAACAACCTCTGAATTAAAAACAATATAAAAATATTATAATATCCAAACTAAAAACATAGTCTCATTTAATTGCAACAACGTATATGTTTTTATGTATCTCATTTTATTTAATTACATTTTAAAAATATTTATTAGTTTTTTTAATTTATATATAATTTTGAATTTAAAACATTTTAAATATATATTTTATTGGAAATTCATATAATAAAATGAATTAAAAAATTAATTATAATTATATAATTAAAAAAATAAACAAAAAATAAATAAATCTATTTTATCTTTATTTCTCCAATTAAATTATTTTATTTTATATAATATTTTTTTTGAAATAATATTCTTTCTTTTTTATATCTTTCTGTCTCCTTATATCTCACGCTGATAGGAGACATTGCCTCTCTTAGTACCTCCTCTATATACATATTAACATCACTCTCTTCTCTCCCAAAAAGGAATGCTTTAATACCTCCTCTATATACATATTAACATCACTCTCTTCTCTCCCAAAAAGGAATGCTTTGCATGCAAGATCAAATGAGTTGTTTTTGTTTTCATAATTTCCATTTCTATAAGAGGTTTGAGGTTTATTTTGTCCGATTAATATAGTTGTTTAAGTTAAAGTCATCTTTATAAGTTATTTTTGTCCAAATTAAAACATTATATTGAAAATAACATTTTGGAATTAAGAGTTTCTCTACAAAGTTGATGATACCATGGTACTCACATAAACTATCATTGCATTCTGCCTTTTGATAGGGTAAGAAATGTTTTAGAATTCTACTCCATGGCTTGTAAATTTTCTATAAATTTACTGACAATATAATTATATGCTATATTTTGAAACCTATACAATATTGAAAAACATCTATAAAGCATTAAGCATATTCTTACAATTAATATGCATTGTATCAAGTAGAACTCAATCTCTATACACTCTAACTATGAACTTAACCTTTTTCTAAATTTTATTTTTGTAAAGAAGTTATAAAATTTAATTTACTGATGTTGATGTTGGTAAAATGATTAAGAAATGATCTAATCTCATAAATAATTTTAAATCATTTTTAAATAATATAGAAATTGTTATCACATTGCAAGTCAAAATAAAAAGGCACTTTAAACATAAAGAATCACTTTAGTTTTTGTTGTTGCTAAAGCATTATTTTTGAAAAATTAAAGTAAATTATTTATGTTTATTTTTCCTTCTTGCATTAAACTCCAATGTATGTTTGGAATCCAAAATAGGTGACAACATAGTGTGCCCAAGGTTAATATACTCTACAAGTGGGGAGTAAAACAAAGAGAGGAAGAATGTAATATAGATAAGTTTGTTTGCATTTATTTCTGAATTTTTCATAGTTGAGTTTAAGATGTAGGTCAAGGATGTATCAAACATTTAAAGTTGTGTACAATTTTTAAAGAATTTATACAAATTGCACAGATTTAATGTTTTGGTTTAATCATGTGATTTCCAAGGCATGGATATAGACTTACACTAGTCTATAGACATTGTAGGAATTTGATGTTTGGACTTGCAAGTAAAGAAAAATCTGATGATAGTAAAATATTTTCAACTGCATTCAATGTATGTTAAAATATTTTTTTATTTTTATTTAATTTAAATATAACATCTTTTATTGTCAATGTGATGTATTTATTTTTGAACATTTCCATTCTTTATAACATGAAGTCATCTAAACATTAATTTGTGAGGTATTCACTATGAAATTTATACTTAGTTTGTTGCATTTGAGGGTCAGCTCAATTGGTCGAGTCCCCATTGTTAAAGCACTTTTCCTATTGAGAGGTCATGGGTTTAATTCTCTCGACACTCTTAGGGTTAGGCTCATGTGGTTGACTCGATAGAAAGTAATCTCTTTGGGTGGATCTGCCTAGTACAAATATCATGTGAACATAACAATCAATGATCTCTGGGGACCATGAACCACATAGAGAAAAAAAATGTAATAATGATAATGTCTTGTTATATTGTATTAAAAACATTCTTAAGTTTGATTTACATTATATATTAATGTAATTGTTTTTTTGTAACTAGATGAATTGACAATTTGATGAGTCTTGTACTTGTGCGACACAAGATTGGTTTGGGCGGCTAACACCATACTTTTGGGGCCTATGCCATGTCCTCCTCTCTATAGACTAGGTTACAACAATGGGATTGAACCTTGTATCTCTTAGTTTCCATAATTTCATATCACTTCAATCACCATTTAAGCTTCTCTTTGCTTAATGATTTGTGGTTGTATAAGATACCTAATATGCCCTAGGACTAATATAATATTTTATTAAATTTACCTTTCAATAAACTTATTATGTATACGTGTAAAAGTATATATACCTACAATGGTAAACTTGAACAATACATTATGTAAAATATATAGATTGATTAATTAATTTGTATAATGATAAGAATAAAACTCAATCTTTCACCGTTTTTTCTCTTTAAATCGTAGACGGCAATGACCATCCACCACCACTAGAGAAACTGTGGGAGAAGAAAGGTAGGGATGGAATTTAGCTTTTTGAGTGAAAACACCCATCACGTACTTTTATATGGTATCGAGACCGTTTTTGGATCTTTGGATGCCGGAGCGTGCCACGGGGTCATTTTCATGCTACTATGTGTTGCCCTTCCTCGCCCAGATCCATTCCCTTTTATTTCACCCCAAAGTGCAATAATTTTCAATGTCATAGTTTCACATTTTGCTATGATTAATTCATGCCATCTAATTAGGCTTCAAATTTGATGTGGTATAGGATTTAGTTTCATTTTTAAAAGTAATAAAGTAATATGTGATGTCTTTAGTGATGGTAAATATTTAATTAATACAGTTAAATAAACAGGATATTATTATTTAGGTTTAAATATTTATTATTTTGATTAATTGTGCATGAAGTAAATGTTTTCCTTAATTATTACCTATTTCTAACTAATTTTTAGGAGATTTATTTTGAAGGAAGATCAAGAGAGTATGTATATGTGAGGCAAAAGAAGAGAAAGAAGTAATACAAATAAACTTCTCTACCGAAATGTCGGAGTATTTAAGCTATGTCTGGTTAAAAAGAGATTGTTGTAACAAGGAATGCTAGTCTAACTGCATGTGAGCAATAGCTCAGGGGACTCAGGAAGTGAGTCTCAAGGTTGGGAGGAAAAATTCGATAGTGATTAATTTCCAAAGTTAGATAAGTATTTATCACTTCTTGAAGATTAATTGTATTATTGAAACATAATATGTATGTTGTTGATTAATGTATTTTTGAAACATAAGTATGTATGTTGTTGATTAAAGGTATTCTTGAAACAGAAGTGAATAAATGTCTTCTTCAAAAAAAATTCACCTAATTATTAGTGAAGCTTCTAACTAACCTGTTTTCTTTCTCCTTAATTCGTATTTGAGTTTTTGGTCCTCTTTGGAAATCTCCCTATTTTCCTTTCCAAATATTTATGAGATAGTCCTTGTCATAACTAATTGAATGGGTTAAAATTATCTATTATAAGATAATTATTTAGATTTAAATAGTAAATTTAAGTTCACTTTAGATAGATTAACTAATAATTTTATATTAATAAGTTACCCAAACCATTAATAATAAGAATAATACTATTATTATAATATAATAATAATAATAATAATAATTTAATAATATTTAATATTATTATTTTAGTTATTAAGGATAATATTAAATTTCATGCTATTACTAATAGTTATAATCCCTAGATCTATTAATATATGTTAACATTTTTCTCATTATTATAGTCCCGAGATTTATTATTTTTTAACTGAAATATGGTTAACGTTTTACTTAAAATAACACACAATACCAACCAAAAAGTATTAAAATAATATTCGTATTTAGCATTATAGACTTTAATGACACTCATAACATTATAAAATATATTATTAAACACTAATACATTGAATAACTATTTATCTAATAATATTATTATAATTAAATAATTTGACTAGTCAAATCTAACAGTTTCATGGTCAATTATAGCCGTTTGTCCAGTCTAGTCTAATATAGTCATTTTCCAGTCAAACGTAGCCGTTGGAAGATCTGCTATCCCTATTTAACATATAGCCATGATCTGATTATTCAACTTGTCTTGACGATGAACTACACTCTTTGGTTCGAAATGCGTCGAAAAAAAATAAATTTGATGAAATTTTTCCGAAAATATTTCGATAATACTCAGTATTTATGATGTTGAATTAGTTGTAATCTTGGAATAGAAATGGGTATATTGTTAAAAGGGATTAATTGAAACAATTTAATAAAGGCTAAATGCTTTACCAAAAGGAATTCATACTCTGGAAGACCTAAAGAATAACTTGTATGTTCTATTAATTAGAGAAAACAGAGTTCTCGGGAGGAATTATTCTTCTAGGGTTATAATAAGAAAACCCTCAAGAAAGAAGGGAAATCAAAATAAACAAGAATTGTTCCCAATCTATCTAGGGACTCTACAGCTCGAGGAATTACAAGTCCAGAAAAATATTGTATAACAGAACTATCAACAACTATCACTGAACGAACAAATAGGTTACTCTATGCTTCGCCCTTTGCTGCTAGGAAAAATCAAGTAATGGAAGATACACTAAATTCGGGGGATGACCATGTCTGTTAAAATATTTGAACTAGAGATGGATTAAGAATACAATAAGAATGTAATTGTCTCATAAGCAAAACAAGTGATATCTAAAATTTAGGGAAAACTGAACCCAAAAGTACTAAACCCCAACAAGCAAGTTATCGTTGTGAAGCAATATTACCAAGCTTAGGGGCAAGGGTCGAGTTCTCCTTGTGACGAATAAACTAAAATGACTGTAACGCACATCAAACCAATTGAATAGGAAAAGTCGAATTTCACTTTTCAAGAAGAAGTTAGCAGGAAGAAAACTATAAATTTGAACATTATATTCTTGTAACGAACATGCATATATTTATAAAAATGGAACTATGCAAAAGCACCAACCTTCTGAGGAAAAAACCAGATAGATATCAATCAGTCCTGGCATAAAATCTTAAAACAGAGTTCCTAAATTATGAAGGAAGACAAATCTTTAAGGATAAAGTTCTTAAAATCAGAAGGACGATTGCATATATAAACATTCATAACCTTAAAATGATAATAGAGCAGTGTGGTACTATTGTATCAAAAACAATTTACAAATTTCAGTTTAATCGCACACCCAAAATTTGAAACGACAGGTATGGAAGCCCCATTCTGCCTTGATGAAACTATTACAGTAAAAAGGGGAAAAACGACTATCATAAGTACTCTTAAACCCATGTAGCGCAATATAGCGAGATGGCCAAAGACCCATAAACCAAGAGTTTCATAAATATGGTTTCCACATTACTTGGAGGTTGGAAGATGAACATGTTTGCGACCCTAGAATCAGATTTTGGAAGGAAGCCTCACTCTTAAGCAACCATATTCGATCAGGAATAAGCCTCCAGCAAAACCTAGCAAAACACAAGAACAGATTAGTAATATTTAAGCCAAAAAAACTGTAGATTTATGATATTCAAGGTTAAAATATGAAGCCATGTACCTGGTTAGGGTTGTCACTGCAAGGATGCTCCTTCAATGCGGAACCTATCAAACCCTCCTCTGCGAGCCTGATAGATTAAAAGAAAACATAATCATGGTGGAGACAAAATGTGTAATGGAATAGCTAACGGATTGCAAAGGAATGAGGTTGGACCTGTGAATAATCTTCAGCCATGGGTCGGAGATGGAAGACTCTGCCAAAGGTAATGCAAATGTCGGAAAACATCTCTCAAGCAAACCAAAAAGGTAAGTCTCTCATCGTCGTTGGATCATGCATCGTATTAGAGGACTGTTGATGAGGCGATACTCTCGAAGTATAGTTAACAATTGTAAAGAAAAACGAAAATTCAAGAACCCTGCTCCCACCAACTCATGGGTAGCTAGGTCCGCTATATTAGGACTTAAATTAATAGCCATGTACTTTGATAAGGAAATATCGCATTAATGTATAGTGGAAATTATATACCAATGTAGTTTAATATATATATATATATATATATATATATATATATATATATATATATATATATATATATATATATATATATATATATAGTGTGTAAAATCCTTCAATACAATTACGATAGGTGTATCGTTTACATTAAATGTAATGGGTATATATTTGCCTCAGTGTAGATTAGTACATTCATAAAAAAAAAAATTACTATTCACATTATCAATGCTAGTATTTTGTCTAAAGATGTGACAAGCGGTATCAGAGCACTCAGGTTACAAAGCTGATACCTCTAGAAAATAAATGAATGACAACATTGTGATGTGCACAGAGAGAGAGAAAGAAAGAAAAGCAACCAGCATGAGGAGGACTGGAATTACACCCCACAGATCCATGACCGGAACAAGGCTGACATCTTTCAAGAAGCCAATCTTGAGGTATGGGTATAGTTGGGGGAATATCTGCACAATACCAACACTGCTATCTTGGAAACTGTGCAAGAACTGAAGGATGAGATGGCCCGGTTATGGGCAGATAATGAAAGGCTGATGCAGGAGTAGGATAAGATTATGAAGAGTCTATATGATAGACAGAATTAGCAACAACCAATTCCCAGTCCAGAGCACGGGAACATGACTGGCGAACAAGAATTTCGAACTGAGAATTTATAAATTGTTGGCTTGTATGGACCTGACCCAGGTTCAGAGGTGATTTAGCCAAACAAATCCCAGTACTACTAGCCCTTTCGGCAATAGTCTGTGGAGCACGGACTGAGGTCTCACCTGAAGTAGTATGAGAGGGTGCTAGAACCAGGTTTCTGCACCCTGTGGATGTTTGATGAGCTTTTGGAGGTCTGCGGTTTAGCCCTGCATGCACGTCGGTACGCGCACTTGCTATGCCTTTGCCGCCTGTGACGCTGCTTTCGCACAGCCCTATCTGGGACGCAACCCATATAATACCCAAGTTCTTCGTTGTTAACCCGTTATTACCTAATTACTTATCTTGTGTGTATAAGATTAATGATTATTACAACATATTTAGCAACCATATCAGAGCGCATGATAAAATAAACCCATATAAATATAAAGATGACAATGTACAATAGATACACCAAAATAGGAATCAACTTCTCTTTATTAATCTTCGATCCAAATTACAGACTTGACACCGCCCTGCACACTCAGCTGCGGACTCTACTAGGCCTCTGCGCACTCAGCTGCAGACTCTACTAGGCCTCTGCGCACTCAGCTGCGGACTCTACTAGGCCTCTGCGCACTCAGCTGCAGAGTCTCTTCCTACCACTACGATCCAATACACTTAGACTCTTCCTCTAAGCTCGAACCATTCTTATTCTTTTCTCCCACAATCATCACTATCCTTACACTTAGAGCTTCGCTTTATTTATACATTCCCATGGTCCGCGGACCATGTGTAGGCCGACATGACTTTACATTTCGTTATAATATTTTAGCGCGGACAACCCTATGCCTCATCCTATACTTCGCACTCCGCGCCTGCAATTCGCGGAGTCTTACAGAACCTTTGACCAAAACTTGGGGTTTGAGCCCCAAAACCTGTTGTGGGAGGATTCCATGCCCAACAGGCCCCCAACATAATCATCGTGACTCATCTCGACTCAGTCTGCTAGTGCAGTGATCTTGGCACGGAGCCCCTCCAATTGTTCCCGTACTTCTTGGAGGTCCGCGGCGCACTGTTATGCTGTTTGCTGGACCTGCTGCATGCGCTCTTTTGTTGCTTCTTCATGAGGCTCTGCTATCTATCTTAGCGCATATAGTCCCTGCATCTGCACAAGCTTGCCCTCAATCTCGACCGTAATGGTGAAGGCCTCATCAATCCAAGGCTGGACGCACGCTTTGAAAAGGGCCTCTTCTGTCTTGCAGCATCCACCTGCTCCTTCAATGCGCTTGCTTACTGCATCATAGCCAGTCGTTGGGTGAGGATGACTATTTGCGCCCTTCCCCTGACACTGTCATATTGCTGCTACAGTTCGCGCACCTCTATTTCCAAGCACTATATGTTGGGGTCCTCTTGCAAGGATGTGAGGACGTCGAATGCTTGGTCCAACATACTGTTGCAGTCCTGCACCTCCCTTCCAATTTCTGCCAATCCTATCTTAATTGCGCTAACGCGCTGTTCTTTAACTTCCGAAGGAGTGGAAGGCTGCACCTTCATCCGCAGCTCAGCAATCTGGAGGTTCAACTCTAGTTGCACTCATGTTGTTTCCTCGTGCGCTCTTCAAACTCCACTTGCCAGACAGTGGATCCGCATCTTGGTTGGTAGGTTTGCGGTGATGGATATTTCGGGAATGCGCCAGCATGCTTCATCCACTATTTGCACGATCTGTCAATTCTGTGACACTAGCTCGTCACACTGCAGGCTGAGTTGTTCGATGTTGATCTTTTACTCACTCAATACTTGGATCGCGCGGCCTTCCTGGGTGCGTAGCTCTATTGTTATGCCATCCTGCAACTGGTACAATGTGTCCCATGGAAGGGCAGCCAAATTTAGGCCAAGTCCATTGATCCTACCCACCGCAGCTCTGTCCTCCTCGCTTTCCGCTGTTAGCGCTCCTTCTGGCAGCACTACGGTGTTGGCCATTTTTGCGCGCAGCAGCTGCTCCACTACTGATGTACCTGCGGCACCGTAGGCGGCTACTACTCCTTCCTATTGGGGCCACACCTGAAGTTCCTGCAGCTACACCCTTAGGGCCCCCAGCACATTCTGCTGCTTCATCATAGCTTCCTGGAGCACTTCCCTGGTGACCTCGCGAACTGTGTCGCCGATGTCAATGTAATTGGTTCAATGTCCATTTTGGAAGCCTTGGCCTTCTTTAGTGGGCATGATCTTTTCGTACCATGTGACCGTTTCAGCTATGTAGATGTTGTGCTCGGGTCTGCGCCTTTTGCTGTGTCCTCTGCTCCTCGTCTTGTGGTCAAGTCCAGGCCCCTTCATCCTGCATCGTGGTGGCCCCTGTTGCATGTGCTATTGTTGCTTTTTCGGTGGCCTTTGCCTGTTCTGCGACTGCCTTCGCTGCCTCGCGGGCATCCCTTACCTCTACGACCAACTGTTCGTTGCATTTTTGCTGGGTCAGCTGGGTGATGCGCAATTTGGTTGCATCCTTTTTCTTTTATGCCGCTATTCTATCCTACTCCGCCAGATCCGGGGCGTGCCACTCGGGAGGCCATGATTCGAGCACGGAGAAGATGGCATCATCAATTGCGATGAAAGGAATCTTGGTCTAGGTCTGCACCAGATCGTTACATGCCTAGATATACACATTATGCATATCTGCCTTGAAGTCTGCAAAGCTCTGCAGAATGTTGTACACTGTGGGGGATAGGCACGACCTCCTTTTAATCCACATCTAGACGCTTGCCTCCATGAGCACCCAGAAGATTTTAGTCTCGTAGATCCACATGGCATCCTTCATAGCCTAGAGCGACGCATATTTTACAGCCTCTCGCAAGTCCTGTTCAATATGAGGGAACTGACTATCCTCAGGTAGTTCCCCTATCACCAATAAAATAGACAAGAGCAACCACGTGTAGTGGAAGGTCTTGCCCTGCTCTGTAGCTTCCTTGCAGTTCGTTAGGAATTCTTCACAGAGGAACTCAACCCAATTGAATTGGATCCCCTCCGTGCATTGTTTTTCCAGCGCAACTACCGGCGTTGGTATCTCATCTCCACGACATTTTCTCATCACCTTCCCGCCAAGAGTTGGGTGGCTACGCGAACCCCTTTATCTTTAATGCTACTGATTGCGTAACCCCTCTTCTTCTTTTCGAACTTGTACTTATTTTTCATGGCTTTTGTGAGCACCAGATCTCCACTTTTGCTGGCTATCTCTGTGGGGTCCTTTCCCTTACAGGGAAGTCGGGAAATCCTGTGGATAAGCTCCATCGTGATGGGAATAGGTTTCTCCGGCCATAAGTACCCATCGTGCACCAAGAAAAATAGCTGCCTGATGATGAAGATTGTGATAGGTGCGCGGTGAAAGTGCAGAATCCATAGTAGGTGGAGTAGTCCGACCTTCTCCACACTGCGCAGCCATTTCTGCGGCTCTAGCATTGTAACTGACCCCTCCTTACTCTGTTTCATGAGGTTCTCAGTCTTTAAATGTGGGAACTTCTTACTGTCCGCGAGGTCCCAGTCTTTAAATTTCATTGTAGGCACACAGCCTAGGGTTGAGCCCTCAAACAGAATTCCATCTAGGAGGAGTGGGGTTTGGAGTGTGCTCTTAGTGGCATCCAAATCCTTGGGTACCTTAGCTTTCCCTTTCTGCGGAGGAATGTACTCGGGTAATTTTGTGGCAACGCGCACCAACTGGATGTCTTCTTCCATTTCTTAATCCACCTCTATCTCATCTACGAGAGCCTGTAGGTCCTCCTCCTCATCATCTGTCTTAATGGTGACAACTTTGCCCTTTTCTTCCATGGAAAGTTTACCAAACCGTGGATTTTGCGGGGACAAGTGGACTGGTCCCATTGCCTGTTTATCCTTCTTGGGCCTTGGCGTCCGAGGTGATTTCGAAATTTCCGGTGCATCCCCAACCTGCACCGTATATGGGCTTGACCCAGGTTCGGAAGAATTATTTAGCCAAACAAATCCTGTAGCTACCGGCCCTTTCGGCAATAGCCCACGAAGTGCAGACTGAGGTCTCACCCGAGGTAGTAGGGGAGGGTGCTGGAACCAAGTTTCCACACCCTGGGGATGTCTTAGATGTGGTTTGGGGCTCATGCGCTGTTCTGCAGCCTCGCACTACGCTAGATCTGTGCAGATTGGAATACCCTTATCGCACTTATTATAGATTGAATCACTTATTACTGGTTTGATCTAGTTAAAATAGTCTTTAAGCAAACATTTATTACTTTTGGTTACTTCACGCATCAAGATTAATCCATTTCACCTGTATTCAACCATAGCAAATGCAAAAATAATAATAGTTCATTTGTCATAAAAGAGTAAAGTCACACAGACTTTAGAAGAAACTTATCTTTATTATATATCTTCAAAAATACATCTAGATCCACCCTGCGCACTCAACTGCAGGGGTCCACGCACAGAGCTGCGGACTTTCCAGGTCTCTGCGCACACAGTTGCAGAGCCTCTACCTTCTACCCTAATCCCTCGTCTCGGACTTATAGACGCTTTCAAGCTATTGCCTTTAAGGACCCATTACATTCCATCTTTCAAAAGAACTGCTTTTCCCTCATAAAGCCACGCTCTATTTATACTCTCCCTTGGCCTGCTATCCCTCCGCAGGCCGACTCTATTATGATTTCTTTACATTATTTGTGGGCCGACTACCATTTGACTCAACCTACTATAGTTTGCGCTCCACGCTTTCCACAGAGTCTTTTACCCTAATATTATCCAAAATTCCGAGCTTCGCACCCCATACTCGTTCCGCGGGGCTTGTGTTACCCAAGAGTCCCCCAACACAATCATCATGACTCGTCCTGATTCACTTAGCGGGTGCGTCCATCTTTGCGCGAAGGTCATTTAACAATTTCTGCGCCATGCATGTCTCTTCAACAAATTCTACGGCGGTCCGTTGTACCAGTGCCACTCGGGTCGCTGATGTATCTGTGTCTAATGGGTTCGCTTGCTCAGAATCATAGACTGCCTGCATTTGTGCTATCTTTCCCTCCATCATTGTAGAAACGGTAAACGCTTCATCGATCCATGGCTAAATGTGGTCTTTAAGTTCTACCTCCTTTTTTTGTGCAATGTCCATTTGGGCCTTGAGAGCCTGAGCTTCCCTCATCTTAGCTAGTTGTTGTGTGACAGTGACCATTTGTGCCTCTCGGTGAGCTATATCATAGGCCTGCTGCAACCTATGTACCTCAACTTCGATGCGCTGAATGGCGGGGTCCTCCTGTAGAGATGTAAGTAGGCCAATAGACTGATCCAAAAGTCTTGAATATTCCTGGACCGTGCTTCGCATGGTTTCCATGCCTTCTTGAATTTCTGCGCGATGGTGTTCATCATTGGGTCGGGGTTGCTGTACCTGGAGCCGAAGCTCTGCAATCTGTAGGGAAAGCTATTCTTGTGCTTTTGTGGCCTCTTCCTGGACCGTGCGGACTTCTGCGACCATGTGTTGAACCTTGGTTAGATTTGGAAGATCCTCAGGGATAGCTACCCTCAGAAATGTGCGGCATGCTTTTGTGACGACTTGTTCGACATTCTTGTAATGTTCGACCCAAACAATGTGCTAAAGATTGACATGTTCGATCTCAACTTTCTGCTCTCGTAAAGTGTGGAGGGCGCAACCTTCCCTAGTGTGGAGTTCACTAGTGAGCCCCTCCTGCAATTGAAAAAGTATGCTACTAGGTAGAGCAACCAAATCTAAATCCCAACTACCCTCATCGTCGAGTTGTGTAATAGTAGTGGCTGGTAATGTTACAGTGTTCGGTACAGGCGCGCCCATCAGTGGCTCAGTCATACCTGTTTTTTTGGCGAGGTAAACCTTGCCCAAAGATTGTGCCTGTAATGTTTCCAACTTCTTCCGAATTTCCCCCAACACAGTTGTCTGTTCCGTAAGTAGAGCAGGCAATGCAGGGCTTGCTGTTAATTCATTCTCCACCCCTGTTATTACTTTGGACTTTTTCCTGATACTTGGTCGGTCCTCCCACCGCGACCATTTGACCTGTTCTCCAGGAGCCTGAGTGTCTGTCTCCTGTGCTGGTTCCAATTCCTACACTACCAAAGTCTCTTCGGCTGGTGGGTTTTGGGAAACCACTTGTTGTGAAGCGAGCTATTTTTCCTGTTGTGCTTTTTCTACCAGGTGCTGGAACCACTGCTATTGTTCCTTCTCCTGTTGTTTGGCAGCGAGTTGGTCTAGGATGGCCTTGTCTGGATCGCGCCATTCGAGAGGCCGTTTTGCCAAAACCCCATAGATTGCTTCATCCGTTGCGATGAACGAAAGTGTGGTCCAAGATTGGTTCAGGTTCTTTCACGCGCGGATGTGCACATGATGCATGTCATCTTTAAACTCGTCCATGCTTTGGAGATTATTGTAGATTGTGGGAGACATGCGCAGTCGACGAGCAATCTAGCTCCGTATTTGTTCTGCCATGGAGGTCCAAAAGGCTCGAATTGCAGAAACCCTTGTCACGTTCCTTGTTGTTCATAGCGCCATAAACCATACAGCCTCAGGTAGGTCATCTGTAATGCTAGGGAACTGGCTATCCACTGGCAGCGCACTTGTTACCAAAAATATTGACAGAAGCAACCAAGCATAATGAAATGTATTACCTTTTTTCTTTGCTTCTTGGCAGTTGGTGAAGAACTCTGTGCATAAGAACTGTGCCCAATTAAACTGCACCCCCTGGGTGCACTGCCCTGCGAGTGCAATGACAGAGGTAGGTACCTCATCTACATGACACTTCCTCATGAGTTTCCCCCGAGGAGTTGTGTAGCCACTTGGACAGCCCGGTCGTTGCTGCTAGCTATGACATATCCGTGCTTTCCTTTCGCCATCTTGTACGCATCTTCATTGTTTCGGCGAGGCTGACCTCGCTGCTAGTTCCTACGACATTAGCGGGGTCATCTTCTTGCAGTGGTAGGTGTGTTATGCGGTGGATTAAGTCAGCTGTGATTAGAATCGGCTCTTCCAACCATAAGAATCCATCATGTACAAGATATAGAAGTTGTCGGATCACAAAGGTCATAATAGTTGCACGGTGGTAGTGAGGTAGCCATTGGAGGTTGAGGATCCCGGCCCTCTCTATACCCAACAGCCACACCCATGGTAACAATTTGTTTGCAGCCAATTCAGGGAACTTCTCACTATCGGCCAGATCCTAGTCTTCAAATTTGAGGGTCGGAACGCATCCCCATGGCGAGCCTTCAACCTTTATATCATGTGGAAGAATTGGGGTCTGAAGTTCAACTTTCACTCCGTCTAAGTCCTTTGGTATCTTTGTTGACCCTGTCCATGGAGACAGATATGGGGGAAATGATGAAATTTGGAATGCATCTACTTTGTCCTAATCGATCTGGTCAAGGAGCTCCTGAAGAGCCTTGTCCTCTTCCTTGTTGTCTGTTGAAACGGCTTTGCCCTTATCAGCTGCAGCTTGCTTGGTGAGCCGTCATGAGGCCCAGACTGTGTGGGTCTTCTACTTCATCTTATGCCTTAGTGGTGTTCGTGGGGATTTTGGAACCTCCTGTTCCCGGCTCACGCCTGCTAACTTTGTCTGATTCAATTGCATTTCTTTAGTGAATCATGCTCTGGTTCTAGCCATAGGACGCATGGGTTGATTTGTGGTCAGATGTATACTGATTGATCCTGGTATATAGGGCCAATGTGTCCGTATACTCCTGCAGTCATAAATTAAGAGCATCACTTTGAACAACATCATTCCATTGTGTTTCAGTATCGTACCAATGTTCCCTTGAGTGATCTTAATGAATTCACCTCAAAACTTTCGTTTTAATGATTCACCACCCACTCCTTCCTATCGTACCCTACCGTCTCTGTTATGGAAAGGAGTGCTAATGGTTATCTTTCGACTGGGCTGCACGGTAGTGCAACCCATGACTCGCAGTTGCGATTGAGAAGACAGGGTAATGTAGGCAGAACTCAGTACGCTAGATCGGCTCCCTGCAGACTTGTTTATAGTCCCGCACCCTCTTTCAGCTGCTTGGGGTGCTGAGACTGTGACCTTAATGACTAGTCAGGTGTCCGCACTGTCGGTGCATATCTGTACTATCCCTACTTCCTTGTGCTGCGAGCATCGTCCGAGCGCTTGGTTAGCTAGGGTTTTGTGCCACAGATGTGTGTGTTGTCTTGATAGCTTGGTCCCCTCTGGGTTAGTTCTAGCAATATTCCGCGAGGGTCTGAGTCCCCTTAGGTGAAAAATGGATGAGCTTTTGTAAGCATTGTGGCGTGATATTATCCTGAATTTAGTCCTTTCTACCATGCTTCGACCTCCAGATCATATCTTAAGAGTGTTGTTAGTGCGGGGCCAGTAGATACCTGAATTCTTCTGGTTTTTCTTCCATTGCCTAATGCAGAGCCATCTAGGTCGCATTACCCGCAGCCTCCAAGAAAGTCATGTTAATGCAACACCACGATGTATGCCATCCCTTGGGTTTTTGTGGATCTTGTGGGCAGTTTATGGTGCTTCATGTTGCTCTTCTTCAGCTGTCTAGCTACCGGTATTAACATGTGTTCATGACCTCCACGCTTTAGTTTATGGTTAGCCACGCCTACCTCTTTTGTCGATGTCCGAGCTTTTCAGGATGCGAATACCTTCCGAACATCGGATTTTGATTTCATCGAGACCACTAGTTCTCTGGCGACTTTTGCGAATGATGCGATAGCTCCTACTGCCACCATTCTATTACAATTAAATGTGGTTACTTCGTGCAGTCGATTTCGCCATCGTTCAACCTCTTCATCTAAATTTGATGTGCAAGAGCTATCGCAGTCCCATGAGAGTCGTCCATCTATAGTTGGGTTCACTCGGTCCCCATTTCGCGCAGTGAGCTGGTAGATGCAGTCTAGTTCCCTGTCACTATCGTCATCATGCACTGGTTCAGTATAGCAGGCACCTTCAGCTGGATCCAAAGGAATGACTACTCAGAGTGCAATCTTTTCGAAAATTATTTTCCGCTTTTTGAGGTTAATGATTGCATTCATGTCTATTGCCTAGTCTATTCCTAGTAGTGCCGGATAGGGGTTACTGTCATCCATGATTTCTATGACTTCAAAATTAGCATGTATGTGGGCACCATTGATATCTACGACAACCCTTGCAATCTTCCCATCACCAGGATCTTTTGTTGGTTTGCCAATCGCAATTGGATTGGGGACCATTGCAGTGTAGGCCTGCCCATGCGTTCCCAGGTCTGTTTTGGTAGTACATTCACGTTGGAACCCAGATCTAAGATGACCTGGTCCATCTTGTAATCGCCAATTGGGAAATCATCCGCACCTCTCGTCCGGTGCGTAAGATGTGTTTGCCCAATTTCCAGATTATGCACGGTTCGTCTGCCCCCCCGCATCTAGCTATTAATTCTTGAAACCCTTTCACCACGTTGGCATCCTGCAGGAGCTTTATGCAGGTTTCTAAAAAGGAAGTTGCCAAGGCATTATCCTATTGAAGGTATGGTTGCTCCTTACTACCCGAAGTCGATGCTTTTGTAAAAATTTTCTTAGCCTCCAAAAAGGTTCCCTTTTCTTGCGCCAAATCAAATTCTGGTTGTTTTGTAGGAGCCTTACGAACCCACATATCCTCTTCCAGCTTCTTCCCCTTATCTTCCCTGGTAGCTGCACCGCTTCTGAGCATCATGTTTATGTTGGGGCCTTCCGTGCGGGGTC
This sequence comes from Pinus tabuliformis, assembly GCA_031772625.1. Classification (NCBI taxonomy): domain Eukaryota; kingdom Viridiplantae; phylum Streptophyta; class Pinopsida; order Pinales; family Pinaceae; genus Pinus; species Pinus tabuliformis. Next base: position 1,683,680,270 of record CM062817.1, read on the forward strand.
CAGCCTTCATCATCTGGACGTTCTGAGCGGGACTAGCTGGGAGCACTCCTTTCTCCCTTAATTGCATGAGCTGCGTGGAGCAATTAACTACATTGTGATCAAATTGGTAGCATGACAGACAACACGCTCTAGTAGGATTCATACAATCCCTCGCGTAATGTCCCTGTCCACCACAATTATAACAGATCAACTGTCCACCGCCCCATTCGGGCCCCTATCCTCCACGCCCTTGTCCGCGTATCGGGAATCCTCGCGCACAAACGGTGAAGCCGGGTCCTGTCTGTGCATCTCTGTTTGCATCCTATACATTGGGGGTCGATCCATCAACATGCAGCAATCTCTTTCCTTGTGACCCATTGTTCGGAAAAAGTTACAAAATAAGTGTCGAGGAGGTTGTCGTACTTTCGGCAATAGGTAGCAGCTGTCCGTCGCATGATTTCCCCCTATTTGGAAAATTGCACACCATAGTGGGGAAATCGCACTTGGTCCCGTCTATACCTCTGGTCGCAAGGTTGTTGACCCCCCTGTTACCACAAAATTCACTGCAACCGAATAGTGATCCTTATCGTGTCCTTGGCTTCTACATGCCCTACACCGTACCTTTTCCCGGACTTCTGGGTGCGGTGCCTGGTCTTGTTTTAACTTTTGTATTTCCAAACACAAATTTTGGACCTACACCTGGATTTGTTGAACTCCCAACTCTGGGTCCTATACCGGGGTTTCGTGCAGCCGCATTGCTGCCTCCAACACTTCTGCTTGGGTTGAGATCTTCTTTTGTGACAAAGCCAATTTCAGATATGGCGTTAGTGATGTGATGAACCAAGCATAGTGTTGTGCATTTGTTAGGGTCATGTTGGCCTTGTGAATAGTGCTTTTTAACCTTTGATCCAGATCCCACGGGGTCTCACCAGGCATCATTGTGATCTCTTTGAATCCCATGACTGACTGTGATTCTGATTTTGGCCGCTGAACTCCTTTTTTAATTCCATGTGGATGTCCGTTATCCCCGTCGTTGGGTTGATTCCTGAATACTTCATATACCATGTTAGCGCTCGGTCCTACAGTGTGCTGACTAAGATGACTTTCTTGATATTCTCATCCGTGATCTGATGTGCGTTCCATACTGAATTTAATACAAACCAAAACTTTTCTGAATCTTCACTTCCTGCTCCCTTGAATATTGGTAACTAGATGGTGCTCGCCATTACTACCGTCCTAATCCTTCATCGCTCTTTCCTCTAGCGTCCCTACCATTCACACCAGACACCCCTTAGGTAGATCCTGGTACTAGCAACGAAACCATTTGTTGGCTTATATGGGCTTGACCTAGGTTCGGAAGAATTATTTAGCCAAACAAATCCTGCAGCTATCGGCCCTTTCGGAAACAGCCCACAAAGCGCGGACTGAGGTCTCACATGAGGTAGCAGGGGAGGGTGTTGGAACTAGGTTTCCACACCCTGGGGATGTCTTGGATATGGTTTGGGGCTCACACGTTGTTCTGCAGCCTCGTGCTATGCTAGATCCGTGCAGATCGGAATACCATTATCACGCTTATTACAGATTGAATCACTTATTACTGGTTTGATCTAGTTAAAACGGTCTTTAAGCAAACATTTATTACTTTTTGTTACTTTGCACATCAATATTAATCCAGTTCACCAGTATTAAACTATAGCAAATGCAGAAATCATAATAGTTCATTTATCATAAAAGAGTAAAATCGCACAAAATTCAGAAGAAACTTATCTTTATTATAAATCTTTAACAATACATCCAGATCCACCCTACGCACTTAGCTGCAGGGGTCTGCGCACATAGCTATGGACTTTCCAAGCCTTTGTGCACACAACTGCAGAGCCTCTACTTTCTACCCTACTCCCTTGACTCGGACTTATAGACGCTTTCAAGCTATTGCCTTTAAGGACCCATTACATTCCATCTTTCAAAAGAACTGCTTTTCCCTCATAGAGCCACACTCTATTTATACTCTCCCTTGGCCCATGATCCCTCCGCGGGCTGACTCTATTACTATTTCTTTACATTATTTTTGGGGGGACTACCCTTTGACTCAACCTACTATAGTTCGCACTCCGCGCTTTTCGCAGAGTCTTTTACCCTAATATTACCCAAAATATCAGGCTTCGCACCCCATACTCGTTCCGCGGGGCTTGCGCTACCCAACAGTGGAGTAGTCCGACCTTCTCCACATTGCAAAGCCATTTCTGTGGCTCTAGCATTGTAACTAACCCCTCCTTGCTCTATTTCATCAGGTTCTTAGTCTTTAAATGTGGGAACTTCTCACTATCCGTGAGGTCTCAGTCTTCAAATTTCGTTGTAGGCACACGGCCCAGGGCTGAGCCCTCAAACAGAATTCTATTTGGGAGGAGAGGGGTTTGGAGTGCGTGCTTAGTGACATCCAAATCCTTGGGTACCTTAGCTTTCACTTTCCACGGAGGAACGTACTTGGGCAATTTTGCGGTAGCACGCACTGGCTGGATGTCTTCTTCCATTTCTTGATCCACCTTTATCTCATCTACGAGAGCCTGTAGGTCCTCCTCCTCATCATCTGTCTCAATGGTGACAACCTTTCCCTTTTCTTCCATGGAAAGTTTACCAAACTACAGATTTCGCGGGGACATGCGGTCTAGTCCTGATGCCTGTTTATCCTTCTTGGGCCTCGGTGTCCGAGGTGATTTCGGAATTTCCAGCGCATCCCCAACCTACACCGTAGGGTTCTTTGTGGCTTCCTTGATGGTACTCTCTGCAAAACCCACACCTCTCCTGGTAGTTGTCATCTTGTTTGAACTGTTTGTAGTTGTTTGCGAACTTGGGGGCTTGAATATCGCTTGGCACTCAACACTCTGTGCTCTTCGTAGTAGCTCAAATATCAAATGAACAAGTGTTGGATCATGGCTACCCCTTGGAGTTTTATAGCATCTTTTGAATTTTAATTCGACCGCTCTCCCCACTTCTGAGTCATTAACACATTCTTGGTGGCAGATCGTCCCAAATATAGCTCTTAATTCGTGTCTTAATTGCCTGCCGCCTGCTCCCTTTTGCCTTAAATTGGACATCCCGTCATGAACAGTGACACTAATAGTCACTTCCCAGCCTACCCACATGGCAGCCCAGCCCCCTATGCGCGGGCACGACCCTTGTGACATGTTGATCCTGTGCGCATCCCCCTTATCGAGTGGCTCCCACACAGACTAGTTTATAGTCCTACGCTCTCTTTCAGGTGGTCGCACCACCTGTGCAAGACTTCAATTCACCTTCCAGTCTAGTCTATGGACACTCCTCAATTACTCTCGCGACAATAAGTTCCGTGCATTCTACCTTATGTGGTGCGCTCCCTTGGTTACTACGGTTGGTAAGGTGCAGTCGCAGCCATGGTAGCAGAGTCATAAATTCTCGGTGACAATCTTCTAATGTAGTGGTATGGCTATCCGTATCTTCCCTTGTCATCCTTGGTTTATCGACGAGACATGCTTGCGTGATCTCGTTTTCTAGTTTTTTGATCTCAGTGTCCATCAACATGCTTTTCTTCCTCAATTGTACCCGATCCTCTTCAAGTTCGCGAAGTCTAAGGTTCCCTCGCCGAATGGCTTCCTGAATCTATATATGTTCATCCTTGCATAGTTGTGTGATTCCTTTGTCCTGGTCTTCGCGTACTGTCACAACTGTGGGATCTATTACATGTGGATTCCTTTCTTCCGAAATTATGGTTTTGACTCTGTTCTGCATCTTTGGAATCATCTTCGCGCTCATGGTTTTGCACATGGACCTATAGGCCCATCGAACCACTGGCATGCATAGGTCCTAATCAGTTCATCTCGCCTAGTGAACCTTGTTCAGAACTCCACACACGCTATCGAATGCTTCCACGTGGAAAATTTGTAGTGTGTGTCGCCTTCCCTACTGTTGTGATTTTCTCTCACTTTCTATTTTGGGGTTTTCGTGTGCTTGTGTGGGCTATAAATCATATGTCTGTACCCATTGAGAAAGGTGGGCGCGCAAGTTGTTCTACCCCTACTAACAGAGTTTCATTTGAAGCTGGGGTTTTCCAAAACGTAGGCACATCATCCTTCTCCATTCGTGCCAGTCCTCAAAATTTCCTTGATGTGTACCCCACCATCATGTGGGTGTTGTGCGCAGTGCCCACTTTAGCACATCAAACCGCTGCTATTCTGGTATTGGCTTTCAAATTTTCCCAGAAATTCATCCACCGCTGACAATCCATCATATGTCGGCAGCTCCCTTGCCTCTGTAGTCACGCAACGTAGTGACCTAATCATCATGTTGCAATTAAGCGTTGTTACTTTGTGCAGTCGATTCTGCCACTGCTCTAATTGTTCGTCTGAATCCGAAGTGCAGGAGCTTTTCCACTCCCACGAGATTCTCCCATCTGCAGTCGGATTCACCTAATCCTGGTCTCGCACAGTTATCTTGTAAATACAATCAAGATCGTCATCACTATCATCGTCGCACATTGTGATGAGCCTCATAAATGGGTAATTATATGGGCTCATTTTACCTCCTAACCTAGTTAAATCAACCATTCTCTTAGATTATTGCATGATTCTTTGATTATATTTATGCTTATAGAGTGAGTTGAGTTAGTTATGATGCGATGAGATCTAATATGTGTTTAATGCAGATTATTGATGATTTTTGTGGTCAAAGTCAAGGATCCAGTGGACAAATGGCAGAAATAACTCGAAGTGGACAAAGGAGAGGACTTATAGGAGGGAAACCCCCTCATTTATTACTCCTCACTTTGAATTTCCCTTCATTTAGCTCAGAGTACAAGAAGCCAAGTCATGCATTAGCAGGTAGCCAAGCAAAGTGGAGGATAACTAATGCTTATCTCGAGTTTTGGGAGCCAAGCCTCCCTGATTTTGAGGAAGTTGTTGGGAGCTTCATTTGTATAAGTAGAGAGGCCTAGGGCCCCACTACGGGGTTGGTCGATTTTTTGTTGAATTTTTGCTGCTGCTTTGCTTATGTAAACTCTGCTCAACTTCGAGTTTATTATCTTGTGACAGTTCATGTAATCTTGTTATTGTTTTGAGAATAAAGATGGAATCCTTTTTGATCTAGCACTGAGTTACCTCAGAGGGCTGAAACTCTTGGGTTAGGGCACAATCCAAGCAACTAAGCTCCTCTTTACTTGTATTTGTATGTTTCATTTCAGTTTGTAGATTAGGTTGTTGTTAGATGTATTTCCTTTATGGTTAATAATAGGTTGTTTTTGATGATTCAATAGTTTGCTTCCATTTGTGCTCTATATCAAGTTAAACAGTGATAAAGAAAAGATCCAAAAGGCTAGTAGCAATGCCTTGTGCTCTCTTCCTCCCTTTGGGACAATGATTTGAGGCAAAGACCCTCTTGCTGCCTCAAAAACACAAATTTTCCTCATTCATAGGACTTCTAGTGTTTACAGCTTTCTAGTTGGTTCATAATCTAGTTTGCTTTGCTTTAGAACTTCTTCATCATGGTCATTTCCTTATTTGAAATAGTCTTCTTTCATGCTTTCCCTTTATGCAATGGTTATCAGCATTTCCTTTCATAGATCATAGTTTACTTTGATGCAAAAACTCTGTTTTTTAGATGCACTTATTTCCTTGCTTGCTTAAACTCATTGGTTGACTATCAGTTGTTTATGCAGCAGATATCTTGTAGTAGCAGTCCAGCCTATCAGCCATTCCACCCTCCATCTGATCCATGCCCTACAGGTCGCCCAAGTCTCCCCTCAATTCTGTCTTAGTTTCCTGCATTTTCCATAGACTTTCCTCTCTCTCCTTGAGAAAATCCAATCATCTTTCTCTCTCCTAATGATTCTTGGTAGACCCTAGGTGCACTAACACTTCATTCCAACCTTCCTATACCTTCTCCACCTACTCTCCCACCTTAAAAATAGTAAAAACTACTCTTGGCCTCCTCTTGTAGGCCTCCTGTAGAATGTTGTTTTTCCTCATGCAGATTTCCTGTGTCCTCCTGTAGATTTTCCTATATGCTTTCTTTTGAAGGTCGAGTTTGGGAAAAGCCTCTAGAAGGCCACTTGAGACCTCCTAGGACCCATCCACACCATTCTACATCCTCTCACATCCCAAAACCGCCCTCCATCGCCACCTATTCACTGCCACATTCACAAACAAATAAATTACATGCATGTCAAATTCACCTAAAAATACATACAAATCCAAAAAGATGCTTTTTGCTCATTTACTTCCACAAATCACTTAATTAGATGCCATTTACTTCCTTGAGTAGGTAATGGCATTCTTTTCATGATTTTCATAGTGCTTTCTGCAAAAGTAGGATTAGTGGTTAACTAGGATTTCCTTGGATTGCTTTACATTTCAGTCTTCCTTTCTGCAAGTAGAATAGTATGAGTAGAGTAATCTCTCTTTTTCCTTTCATCACATATAGAGCTTCTTCTGGAATACATAGAAGTTGGCTTGAGCTCCTCGTGATCTTGCGCCAGTTGACCAAGTGACAACCTGCAGTAAGAACTAGTACTTCTGCATACAGCACCGTCGCTTCCAAGTTTGTTACGAACTACCGGGTTGATAAAAGTAAAGTAGGAAGTCCAGGAGTTGCAGCATTATTGCTACAATACTGGTGCTCACCACCTTTTGGCGTCGTATCTGGGGAAGTGTCAGAGTATTCTGTGATTACTTCTTTCTTCTATTTCCTATTGCAACATTCTGCTAATAGCTTATTTCAGCAAAAGTAGAATAGTCATTTCCTTGCTTTTAGTTTTGCATTTCCTTGCTTTCCTCTTCAATTCTGCGATTTCCGTTTCAGCAAAAGTAGATTAGTCATTTCCTTTCTTTTAGTTTTGTATTTCTTTTGCTCCCCTCTTCAATTCTTCAATTTCATTTCAGCAAGTTCATTTCAGTTAGTTGCAATTTGTTTGTTCAATCAATTTCAATTTTGCAGGTACTATTAGTGTGGGGAAAAACAAACGCAAACCAACCAAAAAGATTTCCTTTCACGCCTCGTAGGAATATAGATAATTCAGGTAAATTTTTGCTAACACCCCCACTGCTTCACACAACCAACCTTCTTCGGTGGCTGCGATCAAGAAGAACCCTTAGGTAAACATGCCGACATATTTGAAGAACCTATAGGGGAAGAAGAAGAAGAAAACATTCCTTTAAAGCCAATGGCTGAACACAGAAATGCTAGGGGTGTTGTAGGGAAAAGTATCCGACTCGGATGACCCTAACCCACTCTAAGGGTGACAGTTCCTTAGCAACAACTGTGAAACAAACTACTTAAGGTTTACTTCTTTATGAAAGCAAAAGAGAATGGAGAAAGCACTAACCGTTGCCTTGCGCTTAATGTCGAATCCAAACTCTTCTCTTTGGCCACTTGCCCCTAGCTCTTTGTTGTTCTGCTCGCCCAGCTACAATGAGATCCTGCACAATAACAAAGAAGGAAACTACAAGAGGCATGCAATCATAACTGGTTCATGGATTAGTGTAAACCAAACATGCAATCATCACAATATATAATTGAAACAAGAGCACATAGAAGAACCTCAATAGCTTTTATTAATGAAGAAATAAAGGTTCTGAGAGTATTACAACCATTGCAGGCTCCAACCCAGCAACACCTCCCAGCAGAAAGAATTGCTCTTCTTCACCTCTCTCAAACAATCACCCAATAGCTCAATGATGAAACCAACAGCATATCATTACTTTGCACAAAATTCCAGCCTCCTGAGCTCATAGGAGAGAGCTCAATATATAGATGAATTGAGAAAGGATGAGTCAGCTTGCAACTGATGTGTAGCTGCCTTGTGTCCTCTCTCTCTTCAGTTAATCTTTAGTTGATCTTCAGTTCTTGAGTCCACTTGGTGAACCTTGCTTCCACTTGGAGAAACAAAGCCTCTGACTCATCACAAGGCGAAATACCTGATCCAAGTGTCATTTTTGGAAGATTCCAAAGCAATGACTCACTGTGCCACATGTCCAGACTCGCCCAACGCAGGTGGGCTTTGTTCTGCCTGCTTTGCAACGCAGGTACACCATGGAGCAGTTGTGTTTCAGCGCAAAAGCCTAGTGGAGCACCTGCTTTGATTTCAGGATTGCTTGTTTTTGAGTGTTTTCAGGTGGAGAACTGATCTGAGAGCTGTTGGTTTGCTGACCTTGTTTCTCTAGGGGTAGGAACATCATGTTTAGGGAACTTTGGATCCCTTGGATTATTGACAATTCATGCTTGTTGCTGTAAGGCACAAAATTGTCTATAACAGATGCCCCCTAAAGTATGAGGTCGTTTATCGGGTGAAATGCTTTATTGAGAGGATCCGAAGTTCATTCGATCTGCTGAGAAGTGTCCTGTAATAAGATACAATACAATACATTATTTTTCATACATTTTTCATGATCTAGCTGAGGCGGGCATTCCCATGCTCAGCTTTATAAATACATTTTGGTACATAGAACAGACGATCGTCTGATGCTAGACTGATAATTCTCTGCCGAATTTATCATCCTTTGAAAAGGATGATCATCTGCTGTAATGATGTACATATCAAATGTCTTTATGTCCTGAATATATATCGCAGCCCGGATGGATGAAACTAGATCAGGGGTCTTCAAACTCTTCCGATCTTCACTCGATGTACAAGTCGATCCATGTGAGAATTTCTTGAAGTCGAACATGGAAAGACATCGCTTGATTACCGGTCAATGATGTAAACCGTTAACAAGCGCGAGAGGAATCACCGATAAGGATGATGACCCTCAAGGTACGGCAGTACAATCTACATGGTGGGAATAAAGGACTTGGTGTCGACCACCATGCAAAATCTTCTGGTCGAAGGTCATTGATGTATACCTGTCGCCGGAAGTGAGAAACTTGCCATTGAGGCATGCAAGCTTCAAAGTACTGAGGGGGGTGTTCCTAGATCAACTCCTTGGATAATGAGCTGATGTCGACAAGGAGCGATCCGTCAAAGGAGGGCCTTAATGAATCCCACATCAGTGACACGGAACGAAGCTAGTGATTATGATGAGGTGAAAAAAAACTGTGATGTATGATTCAGGTTGGCGGTCATGAAGTGGATGAAGGATAATGTATGGCAGTGGGTGGAACACGGTTGACTCTTTAGAGAACCACATCTCTTGAACATATAACGACACTGATGTGATGGATTGGTAGCATTACCCCAATTGTGGACGGTGTGGCGAGGACCATGGTTCTGCGACCGGTGAATGAAACAACCCAACCCGATGCGGTACGGAGGACAAAGTGTCATGTTCAAGAGCGACTTGCTACCATTAATACTGTGAGGTTCTCCCAATTTTTCCCCAGTCATTGCTGACCAGTACCTCTTTATTTTTGTCAAGCTTGAGGAGGATAACATATGCTTGTTCTATAACCTGCCCTTCGGGCAAGCCCATCGCTATGTTTTAACGAGCCTAGCGATAGGGAAACTCGTTCTCGTCTAAAGACAAGTTTGTCGCTATTTAATCATTTTAACGAGTCTAACGACAAGGAAAACTCGGTCCTTTTCATTTTTAGAGAGTCTGAAAAGGTACGAAAAGTTAACTCCAAGATTCCTTTTTCGTCATCTAATCCCTTAAGCCCGAAAAAGTATAAAACAATACAGAAGGGATGAATTTTCGGTTGCTTTAACGAGCCGAACAAAACAAGCGCTCGATCTTTTTGTGCAATAATCCCTCAGGTCCAAAAAGATTAAAATCTAGAGGAGGGATAGCTTTCCGGTTGCTTTAACGAGCTGGAAGGCCAAAACTCGGCAAACTTTTCATATTTTACGAGTCAGTGAAAAGAGCTCAAAGAAGACTCGTCTTTTGAGGAACGAGTGATGAACAGGGATAGCAGCAGATTCCAGGTACAGGTTGGAATTCTCCAATCACGGCAGTGTCACAAGGATGGCTAAGTGAAATCACTCTTCGCAGCTGTTCCTCAAAATGGGTAAACAAACATATGGAGGTGAACGATTGGCCAAATGAACAGATGGAGGTGATGGCATATAAACACGACCAAGGGCTTTTAATATGGCTTTCAAAGGTTACATTTCTCGAGGTTGTTTACCGGTTCATTTTTCTGGATGAGCTTGAACTGCTAGGGAAAGATTGCTCACAATTTACGTTTATTTTTTAACGAGCATGAACTTCTGCACAAAAACTGCTCGATGATTGCGTTTATTTTTTAACGAGCATGAACATTGCTAAAACTGCTCGATTATACCAGTCTTAATACAAGGAATGCTTTTAGGTGAGGTAATCTTATTTAAGGAGCGATACCTCACTAATTACTCCAAATTGGCAGGTTTTAACTTTTGCCCTTCATCCTTTCTTTATGCAAGCTGGAAACGGCTAATCCTACGAGTTTAACGGGTTAGAGGACCTAAAAATTAAAAAAAAAAAATAGTCGTCCCGTTCTTGCATTCCAAAAGGTTTGCATGCCCCCAGGTATAAAGTATAATTTCGAGATTCTGCCATCTCTTACTTATTATCCGAAAAATGGTCTTCTTTGCTGCCGCAAACTAAACTCTCTTTTCGGCGATGTCTATCATTAGGTTGCTAAGGATGGTGACTACTTGTTGCAGCAATTTCATCTCTTTCTTTGAAGACTGCCCCTACTTATCCTTCAAAACAGCTTGTTTTAATGGGTGAGGCTTGACATTCAAAGATGGTGGCTACTTGCTGCCACAAATAGATCCCCTCCTTAGGAGAGCCCACTTCTTTAGACAAAGGGAGCGATCGCTTCGCTTCAACATAACTTTGACAAAAGAATTTTATCCTAGAACAACCCTCCCTTCCACTGCCGGACGGGGTACGGACTAGTCCATTCTTCTGCGGAAATTAACTTTATACCCAAGGTTTTCTCTGCCCAAGGCAGGCCAGGGTGCATGCCTCCTGGGTCCCAGTTCTTTCTTTCCGAATTACTCGCATTCATCGGGAAGTAGAACCGGGGGCGGTGGCATTCCTTGAGTGAATAAACCGTTAAGGGATGGTATTTGACTATTTGCAATGCATGATCCTGGAAATGAAAGTTGGTCTACTAGCTGGACCATTCTTCCTTCGTGCGGAAAACACATGACTCTAAAGAGCGAGGACACTATTGCCTCCATGCAATATATATAGTCTCATCCAAGGAGTAAGTTATATGCCAAGGGTCCCTGGACGACCATGATGTTCATGCGAACTGTCTTCCCTTTCAATGTAACTGGAACATTGGGGAGAATCCCTAACGGGTGACTGGTTCCTTTATCAAAACCTGATAGATTTCTCATCTCAGGTAAAAGCGCCGGGCAACCCAGTTCTTTCCAAGCAACAGAGGAAAGGATACTCATAGATGCCCCTTCATCAATAATAGTTCCCGCCATCACCATTCTGTAGATTTGGACTATGATTCTGAATGGGATACTGGCTGGTAACCGGGGTTTGCCTAGTTGATTCCAATCAAAGGATACAACTAGGTTGCTTGGTGGTGGGACCGAATATACGGCCGGATACGACCCTGACGATGTTCCTTCCTGCGATAAAGGAATGGGTGCGTTGCCCTGATGCTCATCAGAGTCTGTGTTGATGAAAAGAATATGGACGGTGTCATCCTTATCCTCTTCAGTGAGGGTGTCATTTGAAGATGGGTCTTCAATGACGGAGTCATTGGACGATGAAACCTCTGAAGGAAGAACTGGGTCAACTGCCGTTTCGACCTTTAGACTTTCGTCTGGTCTGGATTCAGCAGGTTCATTCTCAATGACCGACACTTCAGCTGACCACTTGGGCGGGTCAGCTGGATTTTCAACTATCGAGGGATTAGGCGCGAGTTTTTGGTATCCAGGAGGAAGTCGTAACGGCGAAACCGGACGATCTTCCAAAACTCTCTTTGCCTCATCTAAGAATGGACATCTGTGGATGGCATGCTCGTCTTCACACAATATACAGGGTGATCTTGGTCTCCCTCTTCGTCCTTCACTCTCGCTAGTTGACAGACTGCCATCAACATGACTGCCAGAGGTTGATGCTACCGGATTGTGCAATCTTGGGGACCAGTCCCTTAGTATGCGGGGAATACAAGGACAATCACGATGGAAGTGGGCCCCTTCGCAAATGACACATGGCGATTTAGGCCTGGTCGGTGCAGTGTGTGGGTTTTTGTCAGCTGTCTTTTGCTTGCCCCCAGTCGCCTTCGCCATAGGCTCCTTCTGCTTCTTTTCTCTCTTCTTCCTTTCCTTCTTCTCCTTGGGAGGCTGACTTTTGCCAGCTCTACCTTGCGAAGATGAAAGATCAGAGGAAGTATTGTAAGAAGTGGAAGGCTGGTGGGTAGTCCTAGACTGGTCTGTCTGTTGATTCGACTGCTCAGGATTAGTGGCGATCTGGACTACATTAGTTGAAAAGAGCCATACAGGTAGGCCAATCGTCAATCCTGGAAGTGACAATGTTGCCATATGAGGCGCACCAACATCTCCCCAAGAGGAGAAGGGATTTGGACTTCCGCCAAGGTTGCCTCCTTGGTTGGTGGGCTCCATACTTTTCAACTGAAAGATCAACATGGGAATAACAGGTGATTTTGTTCCACTTAAAATAAATTTTATTAACGACGCTTTTAGAGACAAACTTGCTTTTTCATGTTTTAAGAGTCAAGAAAAAGCTAAAGATGACTCTAGTCGCCTTCGATGTTTTAACGAGCCCGAAGTGACAAATGCTCGGATGGACTTTTTCAGTTATAGAGTTTGAAAAGGGCCAAAAGAAACTGCTCTGGAGTTCTAGGCAGAGGGTGTGCCAAACTTTTCGCGAAACCACAGAATACGTTTTACGGTACGGGTGGTCGATCTTCGTGAATGCTGTGTTCACTGCATCGCGATCAGTAGGGCGGTCGACACGGCTTCCTATGGATAAAGGATAATTGCCTATAGGGGTCTCCCAATATATACGCGACGGTACGTGGGAGCACAAGTCCGTATTAGTGCCACCGACTCTCAGGAGGAATCACCCACCTTCGTAGAGATCGACAGTCACTATGTTTAACGACGCCGGAACACGTCTCTACCTAGACCTCTATGTGTTTGCGTTATGTTACAAAGCGTTGTTATGTAAATTGGATTTATTTTAATGTTGATCTTGCTTATCAGTTTGCCTTTAAGGATCACCACGAGATGTATATAACAAATTCCTGAATGCAGTCTAAGATGAGAAGCAAACTTTTCAATCTTTCAACTTTGAAAACCTTAACTACTGAGGGAAAAGAAAGGCAAATCTTTCCACACAGATCATAGAGCACACACTAAAATGCAAATTTTCCTAAATCGTTAAGCACACAGTCAAATGCAAAATGCACAATGCATGTATTTTCTTTTCCCTTTCTTAATGTGGATGGATACAAAAAGAAAGTGGTTATATAACTTTGATTTCGATTTAAAGCGAAAGTAAACAAGCTTGTCCAAAATCAAAAGACACCTTAAGATTCACTTGCTTAATCACTGAAAATACATGAAAACAAACCATACGAACGAAAGTAAAATGACTAACCAGCTATGGACAACAAACAAGCTAACTCTTTAGACCAGCAAAACGCCTAACACAGGTTCAGATCTAAGAGGCCAAAAGCATGACTAGTTTACTTTTCGTTATGGGAAATTGTAAATGAGTAAGAAATACAAAGAACAAGTACAATTTCGTTATATAACAGAGGCGGAATGATGGCAAGTAATATTGGTTTCAAAACAGGCACAAGACTGACACCTAGCAGCAAAACTAAGTGAAAACAGGCAAGAGAAAGGAGGAAACCCCAAATGCACTAAGCAAATTTGGGTCAAACCAGGCTCTGCACAGTCAAACTGGCTCTCAACGCAGGTAGCTAGTTCGGGACCTGCGTTGCAAAGCAGGTAGCCTGTGTACTACATGCTTTGGAAAACGAGAATTGCGTTTTCACAGTTTCCGGGTCATAATTTTCTCAAAAATGCACGGTTTTTGCTCAAATCAGAAGCATTCAGTCAAGCACTCTCAAAGGGATGATTTAGAAGGTGCAAAGCTATCACTAAGAGCTTACAAGGATCTTTGTAGATCAGCTCTTCAAATCATGAATCTGCTCAGAAAATGAGCAAGAGTAGCAGCCCCTCTACTTCGCTTTTGATATAGTCAAAAGCTTTTCGATTCGGTACTCTTTTGTTCAGGAAATGAATAGCAAAATACTACAAACACAATCAAACGGATACGATCCCCAGCGGAGTCGCCAGTTTGTTGTAGGGAAAAGTATCCGACTCGGATGACCCTAACCCACTCTAAGGGTGACAGTTCCTTAGCAACAACTGTGAAACAAACTACTTAAGGTTTACTTCTTTATGAAAGCAAAAGAGAATGGAGAAAGCACTAACCGTTGCCTTGCGCTTAATGTCGAATCCAAACTCTTCTCTTTGGCCACTTGCTCCTAGCTCTTTGTTGTTCTGCTCGCCCAACTACAATGAGATCCTGCACAATAACAAAGAAGGAAACTACAAGAGGCATGCAATCATAACTGGTTCATGGATTAGTGTAAACCAAACATGCAATCATCACAATATATAATTGAAACAAGAGCACATAGAAGAACCTCAATAGCTTTTATTAATGAAGAAATAAAGGTTCTGAGAGTATTACAACCATTGCAGGCTCCAACCCAGCAACACCTCCCAGCAGAAAGAATTGCTCTTCTTCACCTCTCTCAAACAATCACCCAATAGCTCAATGATGAAACCAACAACATATCATTACTTTGCACAAAATTCCAGCCTCCTGAGCTCATAGGAGAGAGCTCAATATATAGATGAATTGAGAAAGGATGAGTCAGCTTGCAACTGATGTGTAGCTGCCTTGTGTCCTCTCTCTCTTCAGTTAATCTTTAGTTGATCTTCAGTTCTTGAGTCCACTTTGTGAACCTTGCTTCCACTTGGAGAAACAAAGCCTCTGACTCATCACAAGGTGAAATACCTGATCCAAGTGTCATTTTTGGAAGATTACAAAGCAATGACTCACTGTGCCACATGTCCAGACTCGCCCAACGCAGGTGGGCTTTGTTCTGCCTGCTTTGCAATGCAGGTACACCATGGAGCAGTTGTGTTTCAGCGCAGAAGCCTAGTGGAGCACCTTCTTTGATTTCAGGATTGCTTGTTTTTGAGTGTTTTCAGGTGGAGAACTGATCTGAGAGCTGTTGGTTTGCTGACCTTGTTTCTCTAGGGGTAGGAACATCATGTTTAGGGAACTTTGGATCCCTTGGATTATTGACAATTCATGCTTGTTGCTGTAAGGCACAAAATTGTCTATAACAAGGGGGAATGGAGAAAGAATAGAGGGTACCTTTCCCATTCAGGAGACCAATGGGGACACCAAAATGAAGAATATAAGCCCTTCCACTCTACCTCATTTCCATGGCTTGACTACAGAAGATCCTGACACCTTCTTGTTTGAGTTTGTTGTTATCTGTCAAACCTATGACTATGCAGAAGATGAGAAAAAGTTAAAACTGTTCCCTTCTACTCTCAAGGATGCAGCATTGCGTCGGTTCATGGGATTACCTGGAAATAGTATTACAACTTGGGCTCAGATGCAGTAAGCCTTTAACAACAAGTATCGAGACTATTGTAGGTCAAAAGATACTAAAGAAGAATTTTTCCGAATGACTATAGGAAGTGATGAGTCCCCGAAAGACTATGAGGAGAGGTTGCAGCTCAGTTACAAAAGGGCCAGGTGTACACTTGACCCTGAGTCTCTGAAGATGGTTCTAATCAGGGGAATTTGGGAAGATCTTTTAGACACCCTCCATCTACTGGTCGGGGGAGACATCTACCAACTATCATATGAAGACATAAAGACTGTTTTTAGAAACCATTCTAGAGCAACCATAAAGAAAGGTAGGGGGAGTCAACCCATAGCTAGTACCTCTTCCTCTCACTCATCCATCAAAGGATAAATTGGAAACATGTTGGAGGACTTCAAGAGTGAGATGTTGCAGACTCTTGTGATGCAAATGGATACCTTGCATATCAAAAGGAAACAAGAGGAAGCAGAGAGGGCCTTGGCCATATTTTGCCCTAGATGCACCAGGAGGCATCCTAGGAATGAATGCCCATATAACTCTATAGAGGTTTGTTTAGTCTATGAAGAAAATAATTCCACAGATAAGTGCCCTTCCTTACCCAGACTTAAAGCTATATATCAAGGGGTTGAGGGAGTCACTGGACAACTCTATCACATAAACCAAAGAAGGCCGCATGGACCTAGACCATACGAGCAGGGGACGCAAGTGACATCCCAGGCATACTACCACTCCAGCCAAGTCACTTCCATACCTTCTTTGGGTGCCCCTACTCATCCTTCCTGGTCCACGCCCCATCCTTAGTCCTTCTCATCTCAATATCATGCCCAACCAGTCAACCATTAATTGCATTCCTATGCTCAGCCACCACCTCAATGGAATGCACCTCACCAGGGGTGGAGGCCCCAATACAACTCTCTTCCCGCTCTTTTTCCTCCACCACTTGCCCAACCACAACCGCTACCTCTGCTCCTCGAAAGCAACCTCAAATACCTACCCAGTCGAATCTGAACCCGAACAAAAGACAGGCTCAACAAGTGTATAGTGGGGAACCATTATGCCCAACTTATGCTGTGGAGATTCAGGAAATTAACTTGCGATCTAGGAAAGTTCTCCCAGATAGCCAGCCTCCACCTAGGGAGGTTGAGGAAGATAAAGAGGAAAGTAAACCTAAAGAAATTCCACCCTTTCCTGAAAGACTATCTGTGACAGTCCAGCCTACCCCATAAGAAATTGAACTCCTGGGGGAATTGAAACATCTATGTGTAAAGATAACACTTCTCCAAGCCATAAAGGATGTGCCTATCTACAATAGGTTGATTAAAGATAAGTTCTTTAGGCATCCAGGAAGGCACAAGAGAGATGCCCCAACCATCAATGTCATAGGGCAGCTGTCCGACCTGATGTTGGGGCGGGTAATCTATCCAAAATATCTAGACCCTGGAAGACAAGTAATTGATGTCCACATCAATGGCACCATGATTCCACATACTTTGATTGATCAGGGAGCTGCCATTAATGTGATGACAAAGGGCACAATGCTCAAACTCAACCTTCAGGGCTCCTTGAGGAGGACCACAATCATGCTACAGTTAGCAGAACACTCCATCGTGACCCCTGAGGGGATTGTGGAAGATGTGATGTTCTCCATTGATTCTTGGGAGTACCTTGTTGATTTCTTAGTTCTCCAGCCTAAGGCAAAGCTCACTAGGTATCCTCTCATTTTGGGAAGACCCTGGTTGGCTATCGCCGATGCCTACTTCAGTTGTCGAGCTGGGAACATGACCATAAAGAATGGGCATATGTATAAGTAGTTAATCCTATATCCTCCTGCCCAACCTTCATTAAAACATGATCTACCTCTCTGGTTGGAGGAGGAAGATGAGGATGAAGTTTATTCTACGCCGCTTTGTACATTAGAAATCACCATGGGAGGAAAACAACAAGATGAGGATGATATGATTGAAAATATGATTCAAAATCCACCTTCTAGTGTATCGCCATTGGGGGACATAGTAAGAGAAACCCAAAACAACCCCTCAACTGATCCTTGTGCAGCCAACTCCACTTCTCTCCGTGTTAAGAATATAGAGTTTGGTCCTGAAAGAACCTTGAAAATCAATCCATCCCTATCCACTTACCAGGAGAAGGAACTATGTAGCCCGCTGAGAAAGCACTTAGATGCCTTCGCTTGGAGTTATAAGGAGATGAAGGGAGTGCACCCTTCAGTTTGGACTCATAATATATACATCAAGGAAGGTTGCAAGCCAGTCAAGCAGCCTCAAAGGAGGATTTACCCAGAACTTAAAGATATTGTTAAGGAAGAACTGCAGAAATTGCTTGACATAGGGTTCATCTATCCCATCTCTGACAGTGAAAGGGTCTCTCCTTTGGTGCTAGTGCCAAAGAAAAATGGTAAGTGGAGAATCTGTGTCGACTATCGAGAATTGAATAAAGCCACTAAAAAGGACCATTTTCCTTTACCTTTCATAGATCAAGTGTTAGATGGTCTGGCAGGGAAAAAGTTTTTCTCTTTCCTATATGGGTTTAGCGGGTACAATTAGATTCAAATCAGCTCGGAAGACCAAGATAAGACCACTTTCACTTGTCGATGGGGTACCTTCACATCGGGTCCTTTCTTTTGGTTTGTGTAATGCTCGAGCCACTTTCCAAAGAGCGGTACAGAGTATATTCTTTGAGTTAGTTCATGATGCAGTAGAGATATATATGGATTGACTTTACTCCTTATGGCTCTTATTTCAGGAAGCTTTATCTAACCTAGGAAAAGTTCTCGACAAGTGTATTGAGATGAACCTGTCCCTCAGTCTATAAAAATGTGAATTTTTCATGACAGAAGGGACCGTGCT